>JAHZND010004918.1:0-19892 GCA_027744115.1 Acrocyrtus sp. NNG-2020 | reverse complement strand
ATTAAACGCAATTTAAAGTGTTGTTTCAGGTGTGTGCTTCCTCTGTCCGTAAATGTTTATCTACATACTTAGAAAGAAAGGCATTGCCGTCAGTCAACAAACGATTTTCCCATTGCCTACATATTGGAAACCTGTTGGCAAAAAAAACTTTTTCCTCTGAATTAACAGCACGTATTCGACTCCCTCTTGCAAAACGGGCATTAGACAGTTGCAACTATTACATGTACCTATAATAAGAGCAAATGTGAGCTATTATATTTATTAACCCAGAATCACCAAATAACGCAAAAGAAAGAATTTGTAGAGTGAACACAAGCATCGAAATACTGCTGCCATTTCCTGCAGAACTTTCCATTAGCAATGCTGTTTCGTTTGGGCTGGTAGTGGTAGGCGATAGATCATCCCTATAATGAAATTTCGGAGGTATTAATCATAAAAAAATTGTCGGCATTGCGTGCTTTTAACTGGTGCATGAAATTACCCCGTATTTTCCACCGTGGTTGTAATGTCAGCATTACCCGTCGTTGGTTCAGACTCGGACTCGCTTCTACAAGTTAAAAATGTAGGCATGAGTGGCGTATAACAATTATGACTTTGTGGAGATGATTAAGATATTAAAAATGGGCAAGAGAAGATGGTATCATGGCAAGCATTGTTTACATAGTTGGCCTAATCGTCGCTAATGCTCCCTCCTCTTGGCAAACTGTCTTATCCGGTTCAGCTGCTGGCAATCTAGCTTTAATCAGCGAGCTCCACTTCAGATCTAATAGACTCAGAGAGCAGTTCCCATTTCGTGTACAAAATTGCCAAAGTTGGTTCTTAGCAGTAAAGTTTCCAGCGAGCGAGGGTTCCGCTCTCCCACTCATCGTACAATTGGAAAATGCGAGAGAATGGGCGAATAACTTTTGGTTGTTGTTGCTACTGCTGCCCCTATTTTTGACGGTAGCAATAAGTTGGAGGCACGACTGATCCGAGGAATGTATACTGTACCGAATGCCTGTGGAAGACTCGAAGGCTTTCTCCATTTCCCGAGAAGAGCAAAACTTAGTCTGATGCAGTTCCAGCGGAAATGTTGAAGACAGCCGGAATTTAGACTTTCTCAATTGACATTTTTGCACGGTTAAAGTTGAAGATATGGAGGAGAGACAGCTTGTTGCTGTGTTTGGTCGAGGGCTTTTAGCTATTTTGATTTGTTTTCGTGCAAGACGCATCAGGAAGGAGACGGGCTGTTTCTCCGAGACAGCTTTTTCCTCGTCATCTATATCGTCTGGATGGATGTCAAAAGTTTGCTCGGTCTCGAGAGCTCCCCTAATTAAATTATTCCAGGCAAGTAAATTACGCTGACTAGAGATACCCCAGTTGACCCAAAATACTGATTATGTCCTTATCGATTTGGTTATCATCCTTTTGTAAGTAATATAGGTTGATCTAGCTTTCGTTATTAATAAACTTACATGCCGTTCCCGCTCCTCTTCCAATAACATTCTTCCACAGCTACCGATCTCGCATCTTTCACGCGAATACACCAATCCCCGACTTCAGATTTGATGGAAACTTTAATTGATTCCACCTCCAATGTCGATAACAGCGTTTGACCTATCAATGTAATTAAAACCGTTCTCCCCCATAGGAAGTTCCACAGAGTTGCAATAAATTTCATTTTTTCTAGGCGCGTCTTTTTCGTTTGTTTTCTATTAAGCTAAATGCTATATCAAGCACCAGCATCGTTTACCTCACCTTTCCCAAAACAACGCAATAATAAATGGTTTTTATCGCAGTGAAATAGTAAATGGGTCAATTTAACGGGTCAATGAACAGCAATAAATTATTTTCTGTACTTTAGGAGAAGCTCGTGAGGAAATGCACTTGAAATTGGGAAATGGTATTCGACGCAGTACATTCCTCCTACGCGCATTCCCCTTTTATTACAAGACTTTAATACCGCATTATATAATTGATACCAACTTGGCTCCACCACCAAAACTTGAAAAGACAAAAAAAAGAAGTTGGAAAAGTGTGGGCTATCTCTTTCTTTACTTATTCTATTGAAGTAATGTGGTCTGAGGTTTTGCGTTCGCTGGAAAATTGCATAGGACATAGGAAGAAGTTCATCTTTTCCTCGTGGTAGGCTATGTATATGTAATTATTTGTAGCAACCCTCCGCTTTTGTTTTACTACTTCTATGCTTCCCAGAACAGCTTCCAGAACTATTACTAAATCAACTTCAAAGAATAATGAAGCCTGAGGTTTTTTCTGTTATTTTTCGCGTTTACGTACTTTACTACTGCCATTCCCACATCGTGCTCACATGCTTTTTCACTGTTGACGTAGGATGCCTGATATAGTCCAGTTTTCTATTTATTAAAAAGTTCACTTCTGTACTTGTGCTAAAAACTCGCAGTTGGTGGTGATATAATAGTTATGAGCGATGATTAGTGAGGATTGTCGTTTTACTAGTAATAGTGAATGAAAAGTTTTGATGACAAAGGTTGAATGACTCTGGTAAGCTAACTGGAGGCAATTTTTATTCCGCTTTTGACGTTACGCAACAGGAAGGGCTTCATTAGCGTTTTTACTTTTTACGTTTTTTGTCTCCCAGCTCCAGGGAAGGTTGCTAATACTGTATTGTGCTTGGGCACAATTTAATTTTCTTTCGGAGAAAGCATGGCTCTATGGCTCATGGCTGCATTTTTTTGTTAACTGCATTAGGGCGTGGGCAGCAGTATATGTAAGTAGCATGACGGTAATGCATATTCCCATTAAGCGGAGTGGCAAGAAAAGATTAAGTTAAGAAAGGATGGACTTGATATACAGCTCTGGAAAAAAACAATGAAACTGGCTTCATGTCGAAACGAGACGGAGCACGCTTTTTTCCTTTCCGGTGAGGTAGTCAGACTGCAGATCCTACCAATGTACATGAGTCTACAGCAAACAGAAAGATTTTCTTCACTTAGTGACATCACGGGAAATGGCTTTAAGAAATTGTGATTTTCCATTCTCCCTCTCCCCCATCAAGGAGATACAAAGAAAAGGAGGAATTCAAGATGGTGAAATGATGCATGCGTAAATATGTAATTCATTTCGTTTCATGTTACTTGCCATTCACGTGTAGGCATGTGGTCTCAATTTTTGGTGCTTTGAGTGAGCGATGCCATTTGTCTACCTAAATTGATTTCGTAGTTGTGTAAAAAAATTCGAATGTGTATTTGCTTGCCATTTGTATTTTTCTCCAAGAAACTATGCTTCAACTAGGTATCTACAATTTATAGTAGACAGTTTTCATAGAATTGTAATGATGATATGATTAAATTTGTTTCAGATCACCCTCTGCACTGTGGGCTACGGTGATATCGCTCCAGAAACGTGGATGGGGAAACTGATAGCCTCGTTTTGTGCTCTTATGGGCATCTCGTTTTTCGCTCTTCCTGCGGTAAGATCAAATTCGCACTTTTCACTTTCCCTCTTACTACTACAAAAGTTCAGCTTTGCCATTTTTAGCTCTTCTCCATTACGGCAAAGTAAAAAAAGTGAGTTATTGTATGTACGTGCCCATCATGTTCTGTACTGCAGTGCTGTTTGTTGTAGCATCTCTCCGATAGCGTTTCATTACGTAACTCTGACCCGACTCAGGAAGCAATCGTCTTTAGCCATTCTCTCGAGTTGAAGACTCCATTCGTCTAAAAAAACTGATTATTATCGAATTACACAATTCAACATGATCTCATCATCTGCGCTTTTAACCTCTCTACAAACAAGAGAGAAAAATTGTCTCGTCTCAAATTGAGTCAGTGTGAAGGGTGTTCCGGAGAAACAAGAAAAGAAAGTAAAAATGGATGTGGCGACATTATGCAGAGATTGGTAATAACTTGCAGCAGGGAGGTAGTGACAGACAGAGAAATAAAACACTAAAGGAACAAAAAAATTCATTAGTCTTTCTTCCTAAGTAAATATTCTCACTCAGAATTCATCCCAAGTTCTGTGTGACACATGATATTTACTGAGAGAGAGAAAAAGGGCTTACTGACACGAAACATGTTTTATTGGTTTGGGTTTGGAGAGTGAAAGTGGGCGCTTTTTGGCTGTGCCTTTTACTTTCACTCCATAAATCTACTCAGAATGCCTACAAGCCCGGGGTATCTATCGATAGTGCAGTTCACACGAACTTGCCGCACATTCACAGCCTACATTTGTCAATAGCAGAGATAGGTATTCATGAGTTGTTTATCAGCCCGATAGTCTGTGAATCTGACGGTGTAAGCTGCACCCACTTGACTTGTGTGGTGATGTGTGTGAACTGTACGGTGCCTCAAGTTTGGTGAGGGAAAGGCAAATTTTTCGTTTTTTATCCGCTTTCTCTTCCTTTTCGCTGATATAATCATATCGTTCCAGATCAGTCTGTCAGCTTCCATCTTGGCGCGGCAGAGAGAGAGAGATTACTTATGGATATTGCACAACAAAGCACAGTAACGCTAGCTGTTTCTCTATCGCGCGGTTAATGTTTATTATCAGTACACGAGAATGAATGAGAATTCAACAACACATCTCATTAGTTTTTATTAAAAGGAGTACCTACCAGGAGTTAATGAAATATTTTTTGTATTCTTGGAATCATCAGTAGAGAACGGAGCGCTAAAACATAATCAGTGGAGGATGCACAACACACCTACTTTAAGAGATACCTTTTGCCTTTCCCCCTGAAACTTAAGTCCGAATATCCTCTCATCCTCTGTGTGTGAAGGGAGTTTCCTTGCCTGGAGGTGAAACGTGTTGCATGGCTGAATTCAAAAATTATATCCTCTCAACTCCCAGCTTTGTGCGATAATATCATAGAGCTCACAAAGCCTACATCTTTTGCAATATCCATTTTGAAAACAATGCCATGCACGTACTTACACGTAGCTTTTTAGGAGGACTATAACAGTTTCGGTTTTTTGCTTCTAAGAACACGTTACTTAAGTAGCGTGCATGACGTCGTCATTCTCATCATCATTGCACCATACTTTCACTGTGCTGGCTACTGATTCCACTACATTTACCATTAGCACATTAGCCTCTAGCCTCCCACTTCCTCGAAAATGGTACGAGCGCTGCGTAATGCGTCGTCGATAGACGCTGGTCATTTTTTCCTAGATATTAAAAGCCTTTCTTCATTTGCTGTGGAGGTTAGCGATATCCGGCAAAATTTGCACTAACGGTTGTGGCCAATCACCTTCCAAGCAGTAATGTTTGCTCTAATATAACCACGTCGTTTATGAACCTACTCATCATCATTCCTCTTCTCTCTTCACCCAAAAATAAAATGACCGTGGCATCCCACGTACCACTATGACACACAGCAGCGAAGTTTTTCCATGTTTTCTAGCGTGTCTAGAACCACTCACCGTGAATTCTATTTATACAGGAAATAGGTTACTTGCCTAAACAATTTTGCATCACGACGTATAGACATAATGTGGTTTTCCGTGAACTTTCATTTGTAAGACAATTCTAATGTATGCTAATAATAGTTATTTGATCGAAAAAAAAATTCTAAGAAGTTCTTTGTACGTACGTATTTTGTTGAAAAACCGTCTTCCTATTTTGAGTCTTCACCACAAACTATATTAGCCGGACTACTTTTGCGGCTATCATGGCAAAAGTGGCTATTGTGCACTCAAGACAATAATTTTTATGAACAATACTTACGCAGAATTATGAGTGTTATGCTCAACTTTACAGTTTGGGGTTTGATGGTGCCTGGAAATATTACTGATCGTAAATGTATAGTAACATGTGGAAGATGCAGAAAACAAGGGTAATGGAATGTTCTCCTTATATGGGGATGTGATGACTATGCTATTACATTACAGTAATCTTTCACGCACATTTAGATATCGAAAAGTGCCTATTGCATTGGACCATAGAATAACATTTGTAATAGGTTACCTCTGTGCTTAGATGACCAATTTGCTTCCTTCGCCACTGAAAAGAGAGCGTACCTATATAACCTACATAGGAAGGAGAAGTACAACTTTTTGCTAATATATAATGGTCATAACGGTAATTACTTTCATGTGATAGTTATAACCATGATTGTAGTCAATTTTCAAGGCCTCCCTGTTATAGCTTCGGTGACACATTTAATCTCACGCTGTGGTGGAAATGGGAAGGTATTTTATTACAAACCAAACTTCACATGAAAACTCTTTTACTGGTGGGCTTTTCCGTTACTAAAGTGAGGATAATAAACTAACAGTTTAAGGATGCCATTGTGGTAGTAGGAAGCACAGAGTGAGTTGACTCCTAAAGTAAGGCATAAACCCTTTTAACGATGTTCGGAACTGTAAACCAAAAGTAGGGAGAGCAGTAGTGGATATATTACGCTCTTGAAGAGTCACACGGTTTCTGCTCAAGTAATAAATGTAGTAATAACTTTAGTAGAACAGTGAAAACATCAGTAATAACTACGTTGGCAGAAATAAATAAATGCAGTAGTGGATATATTACGCTCTTGAAGAGTCACACGGTTTCTGCTCAAGTAATAAATGTAGTAATAACTTTAGTAGAACAGTGAAAACATCAGTAATAACTACGATGGCAGAAATAAATAAAATCTCCACTGGAACTTAAATACGGGACATAATCACGAATGATTACATTTATATTCAACTTTGCAGCGCTATATTTTTGTAGTTGAGCTTTAGACTATTCATTGCTATCACATCATTTTTATACGAAGCCACTTACAAGTTGTACATACATAGCCCCGCCTCGCCGTATTATTATTCTCATTTGCCTCAACATTACGCTGATCGTTTTCGTAGCAGCATGGTGAACTAGAGGAGGTCAACTGGACGAATAGATCTCCCGCGGTTGGCTCATATGGCGTCTATTGATCTTTCCCCAGTACAACAGAGAAATTTTAACTTATTCTGTAATTATTAGAAGGACAAATGAAGCTACCAATCACCAATTATATTACGTTCCAGTAGTACAATTTTGCTAAATATGAACATGCCAAGTGCTACACAAGAAAGACGATAATTTATTGAGTTAGTTTAGAATTGGCTGCACGGTCTTAGATTGGGGATTCAATCTATCTTAATTTTTCTGTTTCTTGTGCTGATCTAGGCAACACGGACTGATTAGAGTAATAGAATCAATTTCAGCTTATGTACGCGTAAAGGATGCAAGACTGTAGCTCTCTTTTAAAAAGGAATTTTAGTTTTTATGGTATATGGCGTCTATTGATCTTTCCCCAGTACAACAGAGAAATTTTAACTTATTCTGTAATTATTAGAAGGACAAATGAAGCCACCAATTATATTACGTTCCAGTAGTACAATATTTTGCTAAATATGAACATGCCAAGTGCTACACGAGAAAGACAAGATAATTTATTGAGTTAGTTTAGAATTGGCTGCACGATCTTGGATTGGGGATTCAATCTATCTTAATTTTTTTGTTTCTTGTGCTGATCTAGGCAACACGGACTGATTAGAGTAATAGAATCAATTTCAGCTTATGTACGCGTAAAGGATGCAAGACTCGCAGCTCTCTTTTAGAAAGGAATTTTAGCTTTTATGGAACGAAGCGTTGGAACCCAAATAACGGTATTAGCACTGCAATATGCAAGTGATTTTAACTTCGTTATTCTCCAAACTAAAAGTAGGAGTGCCAGTTGCTTAAAATACTTTAATTCCTTTGGCTGTGTAGTTGTCTTCTTGCAAGAAAAGTTTAGAAGATGATTAGTGAGAGTCATGATCATACACTGAATGAGTATCTACGCCGACCTCGAGCGGCATAATGCTTTGAAAAGTGGGCAACTACTTTCTTTTCATTTTCAGTTCCAAAGTCATTCCCAAATTATTTCTTCACTATATACCTATATTGTATTCACTTTCATCCCGAAATGAACAATATAAGAAAAGTACGAAAGGTTGTTTTCGCTATACTTTTTCTGGTACTCCTTGAAAATAGAAACAGCAAATTCTTTGAAATAAACTACATTCACTTCTTTCTCTTCCATAGGAGGTACGTTGTGTTCAAATAGGTAAACTTAACTTGTCATGGAACTCTGTTCTAAACTAGTTGAAAGTTACTACTCTTCAGAAAGAGAAAGCTTCTGTCCATGGCAAATAATTACAGTTACGTAATGAAAGTTTCTTCAAAAGATCTTTCTTGTCCTCTTATGGTATTAAATGATCTCAACGTGGTTTTTTGAGTTGTGGAACCTTGTCAAGTGGAATCAACTAGTAGAGATAGCTCGTTTTTGTATGGTTACATAAATTAGGAGTAAGTAAATACCGTGCTTTATGTAGGACACTGGACGATTTTATTTATGTTTGTCTGAGAAAACGCCTAGCCTTCAGGTCAGGACAAGGTACTTAGTACTTGCATAGGTAGGTCAAATGGTAGTACATTGAACAAAGTAATTCTGTACATCAGCTTAATAAATTTAAGCACTGATGGAAGCCTTTATAGCAGCTAGATTTCCTAATACAAAAAATTGAGAAATGCTTTGCGCTACTCATAGTGTTAGTTTAATTTGTCTTTTTTTAAAATTAGAACCTTGTAAATCAGTCACATATTTTTCTTCCACTTGACTAACTTGCGCCATATCTGCCAATAAGCCACTAATTTTATACGTACTCTCAAATTATGCTTGAGTTGTTGTAATGTAATTGAAGTGTTCATTCGTGTAGGTATGTACTAGAGCTGGTACTAATTACAGTATTGTGAAAATACAATAATCGAAAAGTATGCTGCCCTCGATAAAGCCTCACCGCAAGCAACTCAATGGATTGCGGTGAGACTTATGTCTAGAGACTAGACACGTTAATCCATCCATGCTTAAAGTTAATCTAATTGTGAGTCCTCGTCCATGCTTTGATGATCCCATGATTGTCTTCAAAAAACCTTGAATCATTGGATTACGAAAATACCTGTACCGTGAAGGACTCCTCTTTTTGCCTAGCCTTTTACTGACTGTTTGAAGGCAATACGTCTCTGTGCTGGAACTGGAAGCAATAACTTTTGGAGATATGAATGAGATTGAGTGAAAACCATGTTCCTATACTTTTGCCTGCAATTTTATATCGAGCACGTTAAACAGCGGGAATAACGTGAGCGACTCTTCAAAGCACTAAAGAAGAAATGTCTAAAGCGGATTTGTTCGAGTTTATGCAGTATATAAAGGGAGAAATGATACGATTATTGCGAAATGGAGTCGTAAATTTTATTCAGGATACATAAAGCACTGAGGATGAATTCCCAACTGAGGACGGTTATTTACATATCTCGCATCCTTATTAATGCTCGTCGTAATTAACTGTGTATCCAGCACTGGAATCATGTGACATCATTGCAGTGCAAAAGGAGGAAAACCTTTCACCATGAAAAGGCTTCATGCCACGAATACAAAAGCGAAATTTTAATTTTATGGAGATCTGGAGATACCCTCATTTCAAAGTTTTACGAAGCTATAACTTATAGCAGTTTTTAGAATAGTAGCATTTTTGCGTCGTAGTGCGCCCAAGTAAGATCTTCTTCCTCAAGTACATATGTAGTTGATTAAAATGATTATGGCTTTTTCGAAATGTCAAGTGCCACATTGTCTTCTTATATTCGCCTCTATCCAGCAAAGCAAGGAAGTACAGTACGAAAGGAAAGTGTCCTGTTTTAGGAAATCCTTTCAACACAATTAAATCAGAAAAGGCAATCCTAAAATATTTCCAAAAATACACCTTCCAATAATCCATGTACCCAGGCTAGGCTAAATTCGGAGACAATTTGTAACTGAAGTACACTGGCAATTATCGAGGAGAGAAGTGTGTATTAGAAGTAGAAATGCTCTACCTTTTAACTTCTGGTAAGTAACTGAGTCAGGAGAAAAGACGATTGGGAAGGATTTACACTATCCATTATGTAATGATGTCCTTTGTTGTATTACTCTGAGCATCATGGGAAGTAAACAATAGCATATTACCGCGGCGTGACAACACAGAAAAAGGAGATCGAATTAGGAAGCATCTCTCGCCGGATTCAGGATATCCTTCTCGCCCACAGCTAGCCGCCTTGCATGTATGGATAAAGGATAACTATCAAACTATCACTGACTATAACTATGCACGAAGTAAACAGAGAGAAAAAAGACTTTCACCGGCAAACTCATGTATTGGATAGTGGACTAAAGTTTTAACCGAACTTTAGTAAAAAAAAGCACATTGGGATCGGCACGTCTCCAGTTTTGGTGTGCACATAAATAAATGAAGACAAGTGAAACCATCAGCTTGGGAAAATGTACGAGACGAGAACGGTGTTTTTCCAAAAGGGAGATACCGAATAAAGCAAACTATTATTTGAACGAGCACATGGGGACAAAACTACATACAATAGGGCCATTTTAGGCATCTGAAAACTGAAAAAATGCATAGGCGGAAGAAGCCTTTGGCTATATCACTTTTTTCTCTCTCTCCCTCGAAATAATATCCTTTGCGTTTTTGCTGACGACGAAACAGGAGCAAGATTTTTTGTTTGTGCAGATTGTGAGAGAATGGAGAAAGCAAAGAGCCTATCCGTCAAACAGTAATCTGATATTTCTGTTCTATTATGCTCCCTATTTGAGTAAATTTTTTGAACGCTCACAAAATGAAATCAAATGAGTGAGTTATGTACGTAATATATTCGAGGAGGGAAAAAGAAAAGGTTCCACTGTTGATAGTGACATTGAGAAGAGCGACTTTAGTTGGTGAGTTTATTGGGCTGCGACAGGAAAACAGTTCACTTTCTGGTAGGTATTTGATAGCCGTCATTCGTCATTCTTCCGATAGCTACAATCCAGCCCTGAGATCAAGGGATTTTGAAGCTGTCCTTTTGACGGCTATTTTTGTTTACCGGGGATTTCCTCTTTCCAAATTGTAATTGCAAGGAAATGGCAGATTTACGATGAATAGACATACACAGTAGCCCAATTTCAAAAGACGGAACGATAAAATGGGATGCCATGCATACCTAGTTGAATACATAGTCCCCCGAAGTGGGTAAGTGTGTTTGGTTCTCTAAAAAGCTGAAACGTTGCAGGCGAAGCGAGTTAGTAGGAACTAGGAACGTTGTCGCGCGAGCTGATTTGCTATGTTTATATGTTTGATGAGGTTTTAAAGATGGTGGGCATGTACATCGATCACAGAGAGAATGAGTGAGCTTACTTTGCTGACAATTTAATTTTCTGCTTTGATGTCAACTTTTTAGTTTTTTTTCATCTGTCCTTTGCACTTACACCTTTGCCTTCACCTCCAGCGTAAGTTTTATTCCATAAGATGGACTCACAAAAAAGGGAAAAATACATTTCTGACCGAAACAGAATTTACATAGCAAATGAGTAACCTTGTGTGTCGTCACCGTGTCCGCATTTGTGTCCGTGTCCGGTTGGAGTAGTTGAAATTATTTTTAACGCATGGTACCAAAAAAATGAAACGAGGACTATATGAGTAAATTGGTCTGTTGGGGTTAAATGAGATACATAGAAGATGGGCGTTGCCAGTAAATTACACACACACACAGATTATTAAAATCGACTAAAAATTGTTAATTAATTCACAAATGTAAAGTTGTTTAGTCCGTAGATTGTGAGGTTGGTCCAATCACTCCCATGATGTTCTTGAATGTTTTTTTCTTGTAGGGGAAAGGTCCCCTGCTTGAACAAAGGACCTCATGAAGATTCTTTCAAGTAATTTCAACAGACATTTTAGCTAGCATAGTCAACTATTTTACTTACATATTTA
Source organism: Acrocyrtus sp. NNG-2020 (assembly GCA_027744115.1). NCBI lineage: Eukaryota > Metazoa > Arthropoda > Collembola > Entomobryomorpha > Entomobryidae > Acrocyrtus > Acrocyrtus sp. NNG-2020. The sequence goes on along the minus strand of JAHZND010004918.1, from coordinate 8,130 downwards.
GAACTAAATTATATTGAAATTATAAAAAATGACAAGTGCAAACAATACTTTTTAGAATATTATATGCGTATTGTTCTATTCTGTTTACTATTATACATAATATATTGCTTTTTGAGCATAGGTTTGTATTTCTATTTACTACTTTTCTGGTAAACCGTACGCACATCTTAATACCTACACATCCATTCAGCTTTATGATAATCTTGATATTTTAAGCAGACGCCATTTGTTCGCAATTTAAAAACTACAATTTTATTTTAACTTACTAGCGTAAGTTTTTTTTACTAATGCAGGTAGGCTAATAATTATTATTTGCAAAGTAATTAAAACATTTTAAGAGTCAGAATGATAAATGCTTACTCCAACACTAACAACCGTTTTCTTATTTTTCATGAAAAATGCGCAATAATTAATTCAATTTTTGCTTTCTCTTTTCTTTCTCCAGGAGTTTCAAGCACAATGCCTCTTTTGTGATGACTCGATGGCCAACAATCCGACGTCACAAGTCCTTGCGACCTCCGTCCCCTTCTCCATCACTTCAGACAAAGGATGCCAGGGCAGGTATGAACCGTACAGATAATGAGGGAAATAATCCTACAGGAGGATGTCAGCTTCCAGTGGTGCACGGAGTGCCACCACGGCTCCAGGCAAGTGCAAGTCAGGACTCTGTGGGAAGGGATGAGAATTCACTCCATGATATGTGCGAAGAAGAAGAAGGAACACTAGGGGGTCGATGGCAGGAGCTAACACCAAAGCACAAAGCAGCTATAAGAGCCATAAGAAAAGTAAGCAAGCAATTTTTCTCCTTGAGAATAAGGCACGCTTTCACCGTAGCCCCTTTTATCTTGAAGAAAGCTACAACATGTGTGCAAAAAATTGCTGTAAAAATTCTGAAAAGTGATACTGATGAAAAGAAGTAATTCTATTGAGACCTTTTGTGCGACGCGATAGGATTTCCAGTTTTATAGTGCTGGGAGGCATATCTACTTGTAGATGTTTAGATAACATTTCCAGGTAGAACGTGACATGGCACTACCAGGTCTTACCTTTTATTGTTTTTGTCCTTGGCTTTTTACAGATGAAGTATCTAGTGTCAAGAAGAAAGTTTCGAGAAGCTCTTAAACCTTATGATGTGAAAGATGTGATTGAACAATACTCTGCTGGGCATGTGGATCTTCTTAGTAGAGTGAAAAGTCTTCAGTCGAGGTATGGAATTGTTTCTTCTCAAATGCTAAACTTCTTTCTATGACAGATAGTCAGAAATAGAATTTTCGAATTTGGAGAAACAGTAAATCAACCGGGAGTACTGAGACAATGTTTTTGAAGCTATAATAATACTGCTGATTTTTAAAATAAATGGACTACTATGCATTTATTTTTATTTACAGATTAGATATGATTCTTGGCCGCCAAGGATCAAAAGCCCGTGATGTGTACGATTCCAAAATTTGCCTTGCAGCGCGAATAGTGAAAGTGGAGCGGCAGGTAGTTAGAGTAAATTATCGCCCCGTTGTAAAAAGTTGTTTCTGGTATGGAACACGTAATAATCTGAATTTTTTTATTATTGTGATTTATATCCACGTTACAGGTGGAAGATATAGAGTCGAAAGTAGAACAATTATTAGAAATGTACATGGAGGATCGCAAGCGCCTTATCACACTCCTTCCTTCCGCTTCCCCCGGAGGTTCCCCACCGGCTCCTGGAGGGGGGTCTGAAGCAGCGTCTGAAGGTGCAAAGCTACACGGAAATTCCTCCACGACAGCCTTATTAGTCGGAGGGAAGACTGTTGCGCCATCTCCAAGTCCCAATATAGTACACAACAAACTTCGACCAATTCTATTAGGAAAGCAGGTTAACGGCAGCTTTTAGTTATGAAATGTGATATGATATCCACTCTCGTTCAATTATGGTTGAAAGCTTGCAATTTTAAAGCCCTCCATTTTAGTTTATTACTTTTTCTCTCAAAATTGTGAATGCACAGAGTAGTGAGCCAAACAGCCCTGTCACTCGACTCGCCTTTCAACCCAATCCAAATCCTTCAGATGAAAACGGAGATCAGCATCCATCCAAAATGAGAAAGAGGGTAACCCTGAGGTAATACCGAAACAAATGTCTCTTGCTTTTGAACTTTCCCCTATACTGCCCTTTGGGGAATTCGATCTTTTTGCTGGAAATTGAGAAATATGTTTCAAGAATTTTCAGTACCGTTGACATGAGAATCATGAGATCACAGCGACTTTTACCATCACATAAAAACGACGTATGCGCCACTCTGTAAAATCAATTCGTTCGTTTTTATTGCTTGTTCCCTAGCTCAATCCCATCAAGGGAGACAACCCCACAAATTGAAGAACCGCTTAAAGAGATGGATCATTTAGTGGTACCAGAAACGGCTGATCCCGCACTAAATCTGATTCTTAATGCTTGTTCCGGATGCGAAGATGATGAGATAGAACAAGTTGTCTTCCAAACTAATGAAATCTCTCCAAATCATGGAAAAACAGGAACGAATGGTATTTTCGATGTAAGAAAAATACTTACTATCCGTAACACCATTTTTCATGGCAATTATTATTAAACATGTTATAACATATTTTTATTTAACAGTAAGTAAAACTTTACCGGAACGGAAGGTTTAATTGCATTATTGATCCTTATTTTCTTCCAGGGAGAATTCGCAGAAACTAAGGAAGAGGAAAACGCTGTTTGAGAATGATTCAGCGTGCACTTCACCCAAGATCGTAGGTCTTCTTTCTTTCATCTTTAGCGGAAAGTTACGGGAAATGGCACAAAATGCTCTTCGACGACCCTTTATCCTCCTTCCAAAACCACACTCATTTTTTTACAAATCGTACATCTTACGATCAAGATATTTATGACAAACAAGTTATAGCATTATTATACTGTTCTACAAATATGTAACTTTTTCCTGGACTAGTAATAATAACTAATAAGTTAAATGGCAACTTTACCATCATAGATAATACACTAGACAATAGTATACATAATGTAAATAATACTAAATGTAAGCACTTTTAATTATTAAGTGTTGAGAAGACGTTACATTGAAAAACATCCACCAACTTCTAATTTGGTTTAAATTCATTTTTAACCCTATACCAAAAATGCTCACTATATCATAATACAAAAAAGCACATAAGTGTTTACGTTTCTGAAACTTTTTCTCAGCATTCTATTTTAGTAGTTAGTTGCTAGCTACGTATAATATACAAATACTGTTAAACTAATCAAAATGGTTACTTAATTATATCAACACGCATCTGCACTTTGATCGAACTCATAATGAGATATGGAACACATGAAGTCTGTATTTTCCTCAAAAGTTTCGAAAATTTAATTATGCTCCTAATTAATACATACGTTTAAAAAAATTCAAGTGTCTTGTATGATTGAATGTGCGCGAAGTAGAACATTGTCATGTCACATGTACATATGTACAAGTAGGCTACGAAGTAGGCAGTAACGCAAACGACAACTTTCTATCTGTTTTACGATTAAATTAGAAAACTTGAAATTACTACCACTTTAAGACACTAACAATTATTGATTAAATACTAAATACAATATTTAATATTTACTATAAGCATATAATCTACCATGATATGATATACCATGATGAGCAAGCAGTGCATAGATTCGGCCTGAAATTACATGACATCTCCAAGTAATCTTGGCTGTTTGTGCTAGAATGTACCTAGTAGCTATAATTTCATTTGTTTCCAAGAATTAAAATTACTTCAGTACCGTGTAAAATTAGCCTATTACAAGCCAGTGTATTGCAAAATATTGTGATTTTTTATTTATTTGGCACTATTTACTAGTAGATTGTTTAAAAGCAATTCATGTCTGTTATATGTATATGCTGTAGAGTTGAAAATGAAGATTGTGATGACCCACTTGAAATACCGAACCTAATCAGATCACTATTATTATGGAATATATATAGTAATGCAGATTAGAAATTTAATGATAATATACTTGTTATTATTTGGAAAGAGTTTGACCTTTCTGCAACTAAACTTCCACGTTTTAAAATGATATCTTTCAACTAAGATTCAAATTTTAAGCTAATATATACTACAGTTAACGCAAACGTACTTTTATTCAGAGCCTAAATAGTGCATCCGTCAATAAATATTAACACATGAGTATTCTGATCCTTTTGGGTTAACTATGGAAAAATTAATGGAAACATACCTACCTACATTTTAGTATATATGAGGAATTGAAGAATGTTAATGCAAATACAATACACCCATCAGTAATGTTAATTAGCACTATGTGTAAATTTACACTACTATATTAATTGAATTTAATATTTCAACCTGACGACTTTATTTTGCAATAAATTATTTTAAATTACACACCTGAACATACCTAGAAGTCATGCCTGTAAGACAGATTCATCTTGTCCTGGGTTGCATATTTCTGGCAATATAAATGCGTAATGATGAACTCAATACCAAAATATATGGATATCAAGTTATGATTATTTTACTTTGATAATTTCATTAATCAATCGCAAATGACGGAAGTAGGAAACTTCGATTTTCCGCTAAGTCCGCTGTTTTTTAAAATGCATATCGGTTTACCACAAAATTTCGCAGGATTTTCATACGGAGGTTTCTTACTTTGGTTTGGATGAGTAAAACTACCGTTAACTTCCAAATGAAAGACAGTAAACATTTTTCATTACTTCAGTTCATTGGTTTTATTAGCGCTACAATGCGTAACAATACAAAATGTAATACAAATTGCGATTTGATTACCAGTTAGCGATATAGGTACATACTATCGAATGTAAACAACCGGGAACATTATCGATATATGTAGGTATAGTAGATACAAAAACATTGTTATACTATCATAATATCATTGGGTTGCGGTTGCGGAGCCTTAGCCTGAAAGTTCTTTTCCTGGACAATAATACGAAAATACTGCCAAACATGTTGAAGTACTGAAAATTTGTAAATAGGTACTGAAGTGGAGACCTACGAGTACATATATAAACGACGTAAATTAGTAAGGAAATAGGAAATCACAGTTTCCTAGATGCATTATACGATTTAGCCTCCGTTTACATATTACGTAACGTATTTGGACGATTGTCATTCTATTTATGGTATTTTACAATGACGTGCGTGAATTTCCAAAGACTGCTTTTGCATCTTTACCCCACACTTGCAAGTTATTAAATTTCTCTTTCTGGAGGAATGAGCTACGTCCATGTGCGTCTCTAATAGTTTTTGTGTTGGAAACGAGGTCCCAAACCAGCAAATTTCACAGAGATATCTCAAACCTTTTTCTTGCGACTTTTTGGCTTGTGGAATGAGCTGATTATTTCCATGAAATCCGTTTTTATTTTTTGAATTTGGCATTCCATTTTCAATCACGCCACTATTAGTCAAAGCGAGATGTGTTCTTGAACTTTCCCCTGCCGCTTTTGTTACAGTTGAGTTTGGTACATTTACAGTTGATTGGTTTTGAGTTAAAGAAGAGGAAGATTTTATAGCTGCATTTATAAGCATAGACTCAGGTAACCTTTCAAGAACAACCTTGACCTGTATGCACGAGGAATAGTCGTTGAATCTGCTACGTATTATTCCCCGTTTTCGTGCAGACGGAGCCTGAGAAGAAAGACTAGTAGGTAGTGTTTCTAACCCATTTGGTCTTGATCGCTTTTTTAAATGTTCTTGAACTGTAACCTTTGCAGGCTTGCTTTTTAGCTGCTTTGTGTGATTTTTAGCGCGATTTTTCAATTTGTACTGTGAGCCCCAAGACGAACCACTCGAGATCGAATCTCCGGATGACGATTCACTATCGCTATTGTCGTCATTATTATTATTATTATTACCAAGAGTACTACTGTTGTTTGAGCTGCTCCCACTTAACCTTACAGATCTTTGCTTCGTGATACTGCCTGGACTAGATTTTGATGCAGTTGTCGCCGAGCCTTTCTGTAGCTGACGCGGAGAATGACGTCGAAATAAGTAGGACAGGTCCGTCCGTGATGGCTCCGTCAAATTATTCTGTCTTCTGTAGTTGGCAGCTATTTTTGCATCATTGAAGCACTCTAAAATAAAAAATCTACATGAGTTAAACCTTATATTACACCTCATTTACTAACTCCCTACCACATTCTATTCACCTTGCTCCCTACGAAAAACGTCCAGTCCCTAGATCTAAGGTACCCTTGGGTTTGATATTTGGTACTTAGTACTTACAATACTAACTTGATACATGAACTAACTTCGCATATTATGTGCCTATCAAGCTTGTGCAAAATACTTTTCTTCAAAATACAAAATGCATGTAAAATGCCAAAATACAAATGTATTTTAAATACATTTGCTCGGATCTCGTTCAAAATACAAATTACTGTATTTTAAATACATTTACTGGGATCTCGTTCAAAATATAAATTACTGTATTTTAAATACTGTATTTTGCCCAGGCCTGGTACCTACGAAAGTATAGTAAGCCGGTGCCGTGCATTTCATTAATCATTGCAGAACATGCAGACAAAATATTTTTTGATGTATTACCTTCCACATCAATGTTCCGATCGCATTCAAATACACTTAAGAAATCTTTTATATATGCATCAACGTTTTCTAAATCCTGCCCGACTACTTCGTTGTCGTAAATGATTTCAGACTTGGATTGGCAAAACCTTATGTACGCCCGAAGAAAATCTAACGACATAGGTTGCGGCTCCCATTTCAAAATAATCATTCCAATGGTCCATTTTCTTTGTACAGGAATGATTGCAGCCCAGTAAAATTCTTCGTTGCTTGTAGATTTGGCCCTTTTCTTTAGTTCAACAAGCCATTTATCCCCCTATAACGAACAAACGATTCATTGTAGTTTAATTTAATTATCCTTCAATTTCAATATACCTATGTATGTGTGTATGCATAATACACATAAAAGTATACATATACCCTATTTTACATTACCTTGTCCACACAAAATGAAATGTCTTCGTGATTCTCGGTGAAAGGAGCATTTGATGGTAGTTCCAAATAATGACCTAGCTTCCTTAGGTAAGTTCGGAAGAATTCGAAATCCTTATGAAACAAAATTTTTGGGTGTTGGAAGCAGTCACGGAGGAATGTTTTTACTGTCAAGTTAGGAACAGAATCCTCCCCTTCGAAGTCAAAGAACGTATGGCCATCCCACTCTTCATCTTCGTTATTATTGCTGTTGCTGGTTAATGAGGAGCTAGAGCAAGGGCGCTCACTTTCAGCTTCCATAATATCCTAGATGACCTCGGGGATGGCTTGTAATATAAAATCGGTAAACCACCCGATCCATCTACTCTTTTTGTGGAAGCGCCATCATTCCTATTACAAAACATTTTTAAAGCTGTCACACTAGCACAATGGAACATTTATTTGCATTCTACGTGGACTGGGCACTGCGTTACTTGGGTTAACTTAACTCGGAAAATTATTAATTGAAAACTTTAGAACCAATATCTATGTAAATGTGTAGTAAATTGTACAATTCGTGTAGAGGTTAGGCAGGGAGCAAATCATCTATCTATGTGGCAAACTCCAAAAACACCTTTTAACCGTAAATTTTACTCTCTTCTTCCGCTTTTACACATATGTAAAATTGTGCTGTAAAGAGCAAAAAAAGCAACTTATGCACATTTTATATAAGACTCTGTAGTGATTTAGTGAAGTAGTACATATTATGCAGGTCGGGGTCGGGGAAAGGCAGCTTCACCTTATAGGAGTTGTGAGTGGTACAACTCAATAATAACATTAAATAACATCGCCAATTTCATTGCATGTCAAACAGTTGGAACAGCTTACAGAATACAGGGGTGCGAGGGGAAAATATCATATTACGAGTGCAGCCACATACATACACATATACATTCCTATGCCACATTCACATTGTGTTACATACATATAAAATATGGTGTGCTCAATGTAAGCTGCACGTTGGCTTTTAGGTGTGTATGATGTAAGAATATGATGTAAGAAAGTACATTGCACTTTCCACAGTTCCGCAGCAGAGAGTTTTTATTTTCTACATATAGATCTCTCCTCTCATTCTCAAAAAAGAAGTTTCCTCACTTCTCTCTTTTAACGCAT
>JAHZND010004917.1:0-20657 GCA_027744115.1 Acrocyrtus sp. NNG-2020 | reverse complement strand
TGTGGATTTTTATGATTGTATAATAGCACTGAGACTGAAATGACTGAATTATGTAAGTAGAGTAAGCTAAATTGCATTCTTTATTTTTTCTTCTTTTTTTTAAAAAAAAGCAAATACTCAACTTGGCTGTCTTAATTCCTGGTGGGTGGTTTGAATAGAGAATAATGTTGCATTCATTTTTTAAACATGAGTTGCCTGCCGGTGACGCTGCTGCTTAAGCTTAAACGTTGAAGTTGGAATCAATTTATAGATTTTACGCTGCAAATAGTTCTACAAATTATTGCAACAATCATTAATTTTTTCAAGGAATATGGCGACATACCAAGAACAAGAACCTCTTTAAAATTGGCGAGTGAAAGTGCACCAGAAATAGGCAGTTGAATTTATATATCTGTCGAAGTTTTGGCTTTGGCTGATGCACCCATGAACACTCCATATTTATGAGTTTTCTAGTCAGCATGATTAAAGACAAAGTGTGTTTCTAGTTAATTTTATTAGGTGATTCATCAGTGCCATTCGTTTGGGGCTTCCCAACTGTTTCATTATTAGCTGACGACATTGCCATTTTCCTTAGACTATTTTTAGATCGCAAAGCCATTCCCAATACGCTACAATAAATGTAATGCGTTTACAGGACGGTCACGCTGTATACTGTACATTACAGGGAAAAATATTTTTTTACGTATCCAAATTTTTCGTAATCTGTGGAGATTTTTATATACCTTGCTTATTCAATAGAGCCTAACAAACATCAAAAAATAAAATATGTATATTTCCTTAAAAGAGCAGCTCGGCAAACTATATCATATAATTTTTTTTAGCTTGTACACATATCTCTATTCTCGGCGAGAAGTGGTCACGATCACGATTCCGCAATCGGGTAAGATGCATAACTTCATCAGAGGGAATGACGATGATGGCGATGTGTAAAAGAGGAATATTGTATGCAGCGTGAATACATTGTATGAGCAATTGAAATTCCTGACTACATAATACTCGCTCTTGTATACAAAAAAAAGCACGAACAATGAGTCCTGCCAACCCTAGTCTGATGTCTTGTACGTCCGCCTCAAATGTCGAAGTCGAATGCACCATACCTTCGGAAGAGCACCCCTGCTCAGAGTGTTCAACTTGACTGAAAAAAGGGTCTGCCAAGATACAATTTTACGTGGGGAGGTATGAGCGCACCACCATCACCGTCGTATATTTTCAAAGGAGAAATGAGAAATTACAACTTTTTTTCCTAGGCAATGGCTGTTGTGGCTGTGGCCGTAGAAGAGAAAAAAAAAAGGCGCAAGGAATCCATATGAAAAGCTTGTACAAGGCTGCTGCAAAAGGGGAAAAACTTTACATGAATGGTACGTAATACTCTGGGACGGATCTGTGGCATTTGTTGATGCAAAGCGTAATGGCAGAAGTGAGTAAGCCTCCTTCACTGACAATTGCTTTCCGTCCGTCCAACCACTTTCAACAAAAAAATATAAGAGTTCATATGGCCGAAAGGTTCTTCGCAGAGCTGGTTTCTTCTCGTGGCAGCTCCCTAATGGAAAAGACATAGCTGAGCGGAAAAGGCAAATGAAGGGTAGGGTAGAGCATTCAATAAAGGATCCCTATTGGCTCACGGAAACGAAGCAACTTCTGACAGATACTGGCATGGGAGAAGTCGCTCTGATATATGGCTTCATTCCTGCTTCCTTGGGAGAATTTTAAGCTTTCGCCCTTGTTTTCTTGTCTTTTTTTGGACAAAAAAAAGAATTTGTGATCCATGTGCGCTGTGCACTCTCTCCGCTTACTATAAATACAAATTTTCTACGGAGTCGGCAGTGACGGCTGCAGTTGATGAAATGGAGGAATTTTTTTTAGTTTTAAAATTAAATTCTCTATGCATATAATTTCCTCCTTTTGCAGCGGCGTAAAAAAAAGAGTAGGGGATAGGGCATAAGGGCTGCTATATTTCTCTAACCGGATTTGCATCAGAGACGTGAACAATCCAACTACCTTGCGTCAGCATCGACATTATCAACATCAACCCTTTACAAAAAGTAATAATAACAATAAAAATATATGTGATCTTATTCATGCAGTACCGAGAAGGGGATAGGACGAGGAGGAGACGAAATATTGCAACAATACATAGTAATGCTAAATGCTATATTGTTGCAGAGGAAAAAATGATTTTTTTTCCTTTGGAGGGGAATTAGGGGAAATTGAAAGTCCAAAACATGACTCATATTTCTTGCTGTAGTGTCTGTGCCGACGACGAGAAGAAGAGGAAAAAAGGGGACGATACCAGTTCATTCATGTGTCAACTTTCATTTCCGTATTTGTAGAGTGCAGCAGAAAATGTTAACGATTTGAAGTGAGTAGGCCAGCGGTATATGTCATTTGCTGGGGTACACATGCTGCGAACGATGATAGAGTCTTTCCATTTTTAATGCACGCAGCGCATTTTCACAATTTTTCACTTTGCTCTTTCTAGATCATCATTATTTTTCGAAAAAATATATTGTACTTTGGTGCTCGTATTGTTGCGTTCACGATAGAAGTCGTGTCTGCGCTGCTCATCTCCGATGCGATATAAAAAAGTGCTCGTTTTTTGAGTATCACTTTTCACGTCCTTTTATTGCAGACTTGTGTTTCGCAGCAGATAAGAAAGTCAGAGCTAAAAACTAATGAGAAGTGCACACAAGAGGCGAGCCTCACTTAAAAATCATTTTTTTTAAATATGGCAGTATTGGCAATCGAAATGTTATCGTGAATCGATTATGTGCAGGATTTTTTTTAAAAAAAGGATTTCTACTTTTAGTGAAAGTGAGCGCTGCCAGTTTACCATTGTGAAATCAAAGCAATTTTTATTCCATATTCCCCCGAAATTAGATTTGTGCTTTTTAATGCTCCCATCCACTTCAAGGAATGATACATATTTTGGGTGTATGGAAATGAGATTGTATCGTGAAAAAAATCAGTGTGAAAGAAATAGCCCGAATTTTCTTTTTGGAATGTGTGGTGCACGAGTGGAGCTGAAATGGAGGAGCGGAGGGATGCAGAGACACGTCAATAATGGATGGTATTCCTCCTTGCACACTCCGACTTGTTCCCCGTCGCCTTCCTTCTCTTCGTTCAGCCTTCAGCGTGGTTTTGCTCTACTCCGTAAAACATTTTTTTTATAACTGAGGCGGACAGTGATAGAGTAAAAATGTGTATAAAGTAATGCAATAATAATAATACTAATATTTCCAAGTTATAAGAGAAAAAAGGGACAGAGTTTGGAATGTCGAGTAATATATAACGCGTGTGGGTATATATAGCTGAATATTTTTTTTTGGAAAGAGTTCACGAGAAAATATTTTTTAGGGTCGGGTTTCCTCCTTTTTCTTCTTATGCTTGTTCTTCTAATAAGGCTGTCGACTAAAAAAAAAGAGGAAAAAGGAGCCGTAGTAGGGAAGTGGGAAGGCATGTATATGGAACATTTTTATTTTATCCATGCATGCATTTTTTACTACGTCCTTCTTACTCCCCGTCACTATTTTTATATGGCGGAGGGTATCCTCTACTCCTCTACAAGGTTCACTATTTCAGTATGTGTTCCTGGGCTAAAAGTAAATATATTAAGGAAAGAAGGGAGATGAAAAAAAAAAATTGAGAAGACGGTCGGGCGAAAAGCGATGGAACGGACAGGGACATACAGACCGACTGCTGATTCCATTCCTCCTGCTTGATATAATGATCATGATATTACGTACATATACCGATAATCCTCTATGGTATGCTAGTATTGGCAACAGCCCACTAAAAACCCGTGCACTTCTACTTCTACTAAAATTTTCCCCACTACTACTCCTACTAGAACTGCAACCACTTCTATTATTCCAGTGAAACGAAAACCTTTTTTTCTTCTTTGCTCTTCTTCTACTTTGCCACCACCTCCACCACAACCATTCTGTTTCCATTTTCATAGTATTCCATCCGTATACTATACCCAAGGACCATTGTCAGTTTTACAGTTTTCGTTTCAAGGGAAACAGCATTGCACTCAATCTCTTTCTCACTCTTCTATCATCGTCCCTACTTTTCGATTCCTTTTTTTTCTTTCTCAACGAAATCTCTCTCCTTTTTCAGGTTGATGGAGATTAAAGTAAAAATCCAGTTGCATTTGCATCACTCATCAGCGCTGTGTAAATAGCGGGGTGGAAGAAAGAGAGTTGAATTGGTGGTTTCAGTTTATTTTTAAGTGTCGGATCATTTTTCATAAGTCACGTAGAAAGGTTTTTTTTCTTTCATTTTGCTGTCGTGAGCGAAAAAAAAGTTTTTTGTATATTTTTGTGAGTGTTTTTTTGTGAGATTGTGAGCAGAAAAGTATTATGAATGCATTAAGATGTGGACGGGGAGATAGGGCTCGCGCAGGAAATAATATAATAATAAGCTTCGTGGTTTCGTTTATTTTTTATGAATGCTAGAGAGCTGTGAGGTAAAAATGGAGAATAAGTCGAGGTTCAGAAGAGTGCTCTGATTGGGAGATTATAAGCAAAAGTTACAGTTTTTTACTGCTCGTACAACAAATCACAATATTTATTTATGTCTTTTGTAGTCTTTTATCTTTTTTTATTTGCATATGATTTAGCACCAATAATGATTTCATTCAAAAAAGTGTGATACAAAAAATGTTTCCTAACAGAGGTTGATAAGTTTGTATAAAATTTAACTGAGTTGCGAATGTGAGCTCGTAAAAAAACTGAAAAATATTATACTTTGTTAGAATAGAAGTTGCCACACAGCTTCTCTGTTTATTTATTGCATCTTTCATTATCACTGCGAAAAATTGGTGTGCGAGAATTGCCATGTGCCTGCATTATCATAAAATGAGAGTGGTTTAATGAACCATAATTTTTACTTTTGTAAAGATAAATCTTAATATTGTGTATTTGTTCTTACGCAGATGGTCCATTAATAGTGTAGGGTGGAGCACCCGAGCTGGATACAAAAATCACGGCAGGAAAGCCCAGGGAAATTCTTTTTTATTTGCTGAGGAAGCGGATCCCATGATGAGTGTCCTTATTAAGGCAAGATGGTGGAGAGGAGCCATTAATTTCTTCTGTAGTGATGATACTGCCGCACAAAAGCTACCCATTGTCTTGTCAAAGAGGTATGGACGGGATCGGGACGAGTGTGATGATAGCAGCCTCAAAAAAAGATTTAATGGCAGTGTTCTTTTGATGCCTCGGTACGAGATGGAAGTAGTAACTTTAAGCACTATATCAACAAATTTTCATCTTGCATGAAAATCACAAACTAACTTCCTTCCGTATCCACTTCATCATCCAAGTCTGCGCTGGCATTTTTCTAAAAGAAAAAGGGATTTATCATAATAACCTCCGCAAGGTCAAAGCGTAAGTACATAACGAAAATTGGTAAGATTTAACTTAATCAAGCATACATATAAAATAATAATTCATATATGAAAATGAGAATAATAAAAATGTTTCTTCAAAATTAAATGCAAAAAACTAAATTTGAAGTCTGTTTACAATTAATTATTTCACCTCATGCATTATTATTCGTATCATATTGTCAAAATTAAAAAAGGGAAATTCATCAGTCTAAAATCATTCCTTACTTGCTACTTAAAAAGCAGCTCAATTTTACATTCATTCCCATTTTGGTCTCTCATTATATTTGCTTTCACTGCTTTAATTACGGAAAAATCTTATTCGGCTCATTTTTAAATCACCAAGAAGAGAAAAGTCATTTCATTCATTAAATTTTCACTTACATTTTTGATGAAAGAATTTAAAAAATCATTTAAAAGAATAAAATTGTATGCAGTCATCCTACCGATAGCAGGCCATTGCAAGCGCAATACTTGCACTTTAATACGGATACAGTTTTTTCCCAAACGTTTTTGTAAACTTATGTAATAGCTCGAAAATAAGAAAAAAATGATTTTTTTGTAGGAGAGCACAGCTCTCATTTCTCTCCATATCATCATCGCTTCATTTAGCTTGGAGGCAGAAGGTAGATGAAATTTTTTGCTCCTTTGACAATGATTTACAACGTGGCATGTGGATAAAATTGTGTGCAGGCAGGCATACATACGCTCATATTATTCATCTCACGAACCAAATAGAAATCTTCATTTTTCCGTAAGCAATGACGACGACAACGAGAGAAAAAAAATATTCTACGATCATGTTGGAGCTCCGCTCTACCCTATGAAAAAATCCTCTCTTTTCGTATGTGAACGCACACACACTTCATTTTTAAAAAAATTGAAAGGGCAAGTCAAGGAAAAGGGATGAAGAAGGAAATACAGAATTTCAAGCAACAAAAAATCATCTTGAAAGAAGACATCTCAAAAAAGTCATCCAAAAAAAACTGTAGCGTGGCTATGCACATGATTCTTATCGTTTTTTTGGTATCACTGCAGCTATCTTAAAAATTATGCATTTAGTGGAGCCGTCTTTACCTTCATCTTCTGTAGCCGAAAATTTCCCACAATTACGTCTCCGTCATATTAATTGAAATTAAACAATTTAAATATTTTTTTAACTGAGAAGCTCTCCTCATTCAGAATAACTCCCTCACTCCATAAAATGTTTGCGAGAAAAGTGACAAAAAAATAAAATTTTAAAGTAAACGAATACAAACCCCTGAGCATTCACTTACTTATTCAGATATATTCAAGGAAGTGCAACTTACTATTAGCCCGTAGCTCATTTTCTCTCTGGGCTATGTTGTAGGAAGAAGGTAAAATGGGCAGTGCACAAAAAAATTGTGCATGAACGCAATAACACCCTACACAATAAAAACGCAGCTGAACAAAAAATAAGTACCTACGGCGAGCCTGTGACAAGCGATCACATCCCCGTGTAAAAAAAGGACATCTTTCCACTAATCCATTCTCTCCGCTGGCCAGAAGAAAAGGATGACACAGCCTGCAAAAGTAAATAGGTATGTGTGTTCGGTTGGTGGTACACTCTAAGCCCTTTTTCCCTTTTTTCAAAATAATGATGCAATTGTTATCTATTTTTTGTGCTATGAACACAAAACGGATGTCTATCTGAAAAGTGGGCAAGGAAGCAGGCGGGAGCCGGCCCAAATCTGTCACATGAGATAACTGAATGAAGAAAAAAGGAGTCGTGCCATAATGAAGGATATATATCTTGCCTACTTTTTTTCTGATAATTTTTTGCTCCATAAAAATACTGCCAAGAAAAAAAATCCATATTTTTCCTGTGAAACTGTCTCAAAAGGCGAAGCTTTGAAAATTATGTTTAAATTTTTTTACAACTCAACTAACCTTTCTTATTTATAAATGAAAGGAGGAGATGCGTAAGCTTCTAGAAAAGCGAAGAAATGTCACCTCCTGTGCAAAAGGTAAAAAAATATGTATTTAGTGCGTATATGAACACCGCTTCCAATATTGAGATGTGTTCGAGTTATGAGCTGACTTAATACAAGAAGAGAGAGGAGATATATGAACACAATAAAAAGGAATACGCACGAGATGCGTGCATAAAAAATTCTCAGCTGGCTTTTATGTCCTTTTTGCCTTATTATCACAATTTTTTTCGTACACGTTCGTCGTTCATATGGGAAAAAGTCATCCCCATCCCTTGAGCTTTTTTTGCATCCCTTCATTTTCTGTCCGTGTTCTCGTTCTCACACATATGAAACAATGTCGTACCTTTTTTCCAGCATGTTACATATGCCCTCAATCAACCCTGCTGCCCTTAACAAGATCATTTTTTGCTCGTTTTTCAAGCGGATGTTAAACGTATCATAATGCAACGATCTACAACTGGAAAAATCGTATCAAGGGTACGTCGAAAAATAATGGTGAAATGGATATGCCTCCAAACTTTAAAACTGTTATTGTTGTTGCTTGTATTTTGGGGTAGGTTCTTCCCTCACCAGTGCCCATATTCTGCTCTCGCGAATAACATCGTTTATTTCCTCAGTAAAATTATTTTTCTACTGTCAGTTATTACGCATCTAAATAAATTTTATTCGCGAGATTATGCCGCTGTGTGTGTGTAGTGAATTTTTACAAGTCTTAAATTTTTACGACAGGAAATGCATACAATAAAGGTACTTGCTACAACGCAACGCAAGCGGTGCATACGGACTAAAGGTTACCTGCAAATTACACAAATAATTTTGTTGGGTATATGGATCAGCTAACTAACGTGTCCAGATGGTGTATTGGATGGGTAATATTTTTTGCAATTTCTGTTGCAATTTACTCAAGAGCGAGCTATTATAGTGGGTAAGTGTAATAATAGTAGTCGCCAATTCAAAGAGTTCATTAGGTACGAAAAAGTATTTTTTGAAAAGTCTAGAGCCAGACAGACAATCAGGTCAACTGAAGTGAGTTCAAGTGAGCGCATTCAAGGAACTACATTCTCTAACTTTTATTTACTTAACCGCAAAGGAAAGAAACAGGTACTGCCAATCGCTATTGCTATTATTTGCTTTTGCGCCTGGCCAGTGTACAATTACTTCTGAAAATTCCTGGCAAAATGAGCTGTGTGAAGTTTTGTCAGTAAAAAACGCAGCAGCAGCAGCGGTATCTACATTTTCGTAGCTTTCAACTATATATTTTTTACCTACGTCATATCTGAGCAGCTCTTCATATTTTTAAAAAATATTCAGAGAAGACATTGTTACGCGTGGTTTGAGAAAATAATAAGCAGTTTCTTATACAGACGCATTCGGAATGCTGCAAAAGTACAAAGTTGCATGTTCGGATCCACAATTGGCATGGGCATAAGTTGTAGAAAAGGGCGGACTATGTACATGTACATTTCCTACACACTTGCAACAACCAAAAAACTTCATATTTTTATAGTTGCACACCACCTACCACACACACTGGGAGCGAGACGGGGAACCAACTGTGTTTGTCAGATTATTGCCAATTTTCAGGTTTTTACATGGTTTTCTATTACCTATAATAATACCATATAACAAGACGGCGCATATACATAGCCCTATTTTTAAACTTGTTTTTTAGGAACGAAAAACCACCGTACAAAAAATATAATATATTTACTTTACGGAGCTGCTACATCTACTATTTCAGGGAAATACCTATAGCATGATAAATAGGCACACTAAAATGACTTATTGTTAAGCTCACAGAAAAAGAGAATTTTATTCAAATACATCATTAAGAAAAAAAGTTGCCAAAAAATTGTATTACTAGCATTGAGAGAAGGAATGCAGTTTTTTTAAAGTGAGTTTTGATTCATGCAGCAACAGCGATAATTTTATATGCAGTGGACTGCAATTTTGATGTGATTCAGTTCAAATTCCTTTCCCTTGACGTATTCAATATTTTTCCTGGGCTGAGCTCTGAGCTGCAATCAAGTCACGAGATAGATCGGAGGGAGTTGATACTGCTAGAAAATAAGATTAAAAAAAAATTGAGTCTAACGTACATTCAGTACAGTTTTCGCAGAAAACTTGTAAAAAAAAGTTGCATTTCGCCCACAGCTCTTCAGTCTAAGCCTCCTGGCTATTTTTAAAAAATGATAGCTCGATAGATTTTATAATGACTCCGTGGTGGCACGCTGCAAGAATATAATACTTCGTGCTCCTCGTATATCTCTGACGATCTCATCACCGTAAGAAAATGAAATAGGAACTCGTGTAATCCGGCTGAAAACCGCAAATTATCAGGTGACCAGTTAAAAGCTTCAGCCCATTGGGGAAAAGGGCAGTAACTGGAGTTTACATCGGTCTTTAGAGTTAGGTAGCCATGCACTTAAAATTTGGTATGCAAATTTCTCGTTTTAAAATTGCAGTTGCACTCTTGACGAGCTACTGATAGTGAGTTTTGCTGTAATTTAAAATGTTTTGTTGTTTTGTAATGGTACTACCACTCGTTTTTAGTTGTTACGAACTGCATGTAAATAATTTTTTTCCCGAAAATTTGCGAACAAACTTGTACCGCAACCTTGAGTTACTTTAAATTCAGGATGTAAGTGAAATTTTTAACTAGTATAAATTTTATTGGGTAGTGTAATTAATGGCAAAAATTAGTAGCGTAGCCTTAATTAAAGTTAATGATGTCGACTAGACTGCAATTTTGATTTAGTAGTTGAGCGGAATATTGAGAGAAAAACATTCATTTTTTGAGTAGCTCTCACTCTCCCTCCGGTATTGGGAGTGCAGCAACTAGAAAATGTATTTTGGAGTGCATGTGACTGGACTGATGAGAGATTTGGAGGTACGTGCACTACATATGTAATGCATATTTAGGAAGGGGAGCGATTTTATTGAAATTCAGGAAATACACTTCTGGACGTGTTCTAGTGTGCGAGCATGTTTTGCTTCAAACACTAACCCCAAACTTTGAAAACTCCCGTTTTCTCTCCCTTCTCTCATCTTCCGCCCAAAAATTACTCCGTGTCATTATTATTTTCTATAAAGAACTCTTCCAAGCATTTTCCATTTTGGAGATCTCTCCATCTCCACTACTACACAAACACAGTCCCGAGCCAATTCTCCTCTGCAGTTTTTTTTCATTCTTTTTCCTGGAAAACACATTTCGTGATGCTTTACATTGGTGTACATTTGTACACACACCCTTGCTATTTTAGCCGTACTATAGTGCGTCGCTCTTAACTTATTCTACTCACCCGCTCACCCTTCCTCTCGTCCTCATCCAAAAAAAAATCTTCATTTTCCTCCATACCGTGAAGATTACTAGAACCAAGCGTTTTCTCCCTATATACTTCCTACAACATTGTTGTGTCATATGGACTGAATAAAAGTCAGAGCTGCAGCTTAAGATATATATCTTTCAAGATTATATTACTCCCAGATATAAATAAAGCTTATATAATATAGCTATATTTACATATACAATACATTTTTTCTATTCTATTCTCATACTTTTTTTTTGAAGTAAGCACACCCACTTAGCCAGAGTGCTGCACTGCTCTCAGCTTCGTCCCAGTCGTCAAGCTTTTCAAATAAGAGAGAATGCATCTCTGAAAATAAGATTGGGTTAACAAAGAATCTGGATTTTTTCATCAGAGAGACCAGATAGGAAAAAGGTGTATTATAGAAAACAACAAAAAATATATATTCTGAATCCTATTTTCTCAAATGAAACTTGTAGTACTTTCCACTGGTAAAATGGAAATGATCGGACGGAAGTAATGCACATCTGACATCTCTGATAAGAAAAGAGCTGTGCTATGTTGTATGAGAGTTGTGCATGTGAAATGGTATAATAAGGACCTTCACTCAGAATTTGAAACGAGATAAAAAAACCATCTACATAAAGAAAAATACATCCACTCAAGCATTCAACATTTTTTTTCTGCTCTGAATACCACAGGGAATCGAACTTTTCTCCCAGCATTTTCAGTAAAACATTTTCTCATTTTCTCCCTCTTCTTCAGCTCTCTGTACCTGTCCTGGCATTACATCTCAAGTTTCATTGCTAAAATGACAATGTAAATGAATTCTGCTTTCGGTATAGGAAGATCTATATTCAGGCTACGAAAATGTCGCTTGCCTAAGCTTTTACCTCGATTAGCTTATGACAAAATCGTTTCTTGTGCTGTCACAGTAATGTATAAAAATGCATAATATCTGCTATTTGGAAAGTGAGACAGGCTTGGAAAATATGAGAAATTATAAGTAGAAAGGAATGTGAACTATATTATTATAATAAGTATTTAGTATTTGAAAAGTTGGGTTATTTTTAATTTTTATTAATCTTTTTAAAAAACCTATACACAGCTCAAAAAATTTGAATGATTGTTCAATCTATGATTGCTGCAGTTATTTGGTAGACTTACACAACTTCAAACTTCTGAAGTTGTACTTGCTACCTGTGGGCTCTTCCTATTACTGAAAACGGTTGGCGTTGGAGGTAGTACAATGTGTGATGAAAACGACGCTATTTTTATTATTTTAAGGACGATACATTTATTATATTAAAAGGTTTTAATAATTGGGACGATTGCCTCTCATCTTTTGCGAGTGTGTCAGAATTAGTTTGGTATGCACCTAGGTTCCCTTAATAATTTGAACAGAAATCCCACTGAATTTTTTCAAAGACAGCATTCACGGTTTAATTTTAATTTAAAGTCCCTACTAATTCAATTACACATATTATCTCCTCTCCTTTTAAGATATTTTTGCGATTGAGAACTACCTTAGGTACAGAAAATTTCTGCGAATTCTCTGCCGCCAAGTGAATCATCTTTTGCCAAATTTTCAAAATAGTATCAGGTATCATCCCAATCATTAATTCTCCTATTTTAGTGTTTCATGCACCTACCTCTTATAATACCCATATTCCGTACCAACAAAGTTTCATTTACTTGATAAAAAGCCAAAAAGCTTCAGCTCATTGTTGAGCTCTTCTCTCATCATCGATGTATCCACCATTGTATTTCTCATGGTGCAACTACGTAACTTTTTGGTTGGCTGCTCCATATTCTCCTTCGAGCAAAAGATAAAAAAGGAATGCACTAGGGGACTGCCTGGCAGCTTCTCTGCTCGATCGCGTACGTACATTGTGACTGTGACAGCGAAAAAGGATGTTCTTTTTTTTCCTCCCCACAAAAAAAGTGGTATTAAGCCAGAAAGAGTCAAAAGGAGTCTCGCTCATGTGCAGACACTTTGTATGTACTTTATTGATCCATGCGCGTACTCTCCACAAAGGTATAAATGGTTTTTCCACTTTTGTACCAGTCGTGCCTCTGCTTGGTTGGGCAAGTGAGCAGCGACATGTAAAATCTTATGAAAAAAAATGTTGCTGTAATGCTGCATGTTATAAGAATCTTACTGACGTACGCCTGAAAATCTCGTATATGCAGGAAGTACATTTGCGAGCCGCAGCTCTCCTCTGTATTCTGCTGCACAAACATTGTTAATACGACGAATTGTTGGATTGGTAGTGATATTTCTCATTACAGCCCCGCCATTGAAGAACGGGAGGATCTTTGCACGGCAAAAATAAAAGCTGCGTAGCTGTAGCTCTACCGTAGTCCCATACTTGGATGCACTCCATTTACTATTTTACTCCTTTTTTTAAAAAAAAAGCCAAGTACCGACAGGTACCTTTTTTTAATAAAGGTTTTACAATCATTATTAATGTAATTTAGCAAACGCAATTAAAATGCTATTTTTTCTAGAAAGATATAATGCCCAGCAAAAACTGTTCTCAGCACAGTACTTTACAGAACAAGTTTGTACTCTGTAGAAGGTCATAGTGCTTTCTACCAGGTAAAAATTTCTGCAAAAATATACGACTACCACGAGAACTATGTTACGACTACGACTGTCCTTCTTTTTTTATGCTGATGTACACTCACGAGCACTAAAACATGGCGCTTATGTGCCAGTATGAGAAAAAAAAGGACAGAGCGCAAAGCGAAACGTTTATACCAGCGTATACTAGTTTTTAGCATAGGAGCGATACCCACAGTTAAAAATGACGGACTGAGTTGAGTTTGTGTATAGCAGTGTAGTTAATTTTTTCACAAGAATTCAAATCAAATGGTGAGAACTTCTGCCGATAGAGTGCTGTTGCTTGGCTGTGGGCAAATCCCAAGAAAATTTTTTTTTTGAGTGAACCGATTTTTCAAGAAACTTTGTATTCCCATACAACAGAAAGAGTTTCTGTAGTAAAAACGCACTTTTACTGTGTTCTGTATTCATCTCAATAATATTCATTTTCATTAAAAGCACCAATTTTCTTGGATCTAGCTTATTTTGGGAAGCGAAGGAGCTATTCTGACTAGACACACTATCACATATCGGCTTAAGCTTGTTTACGTTAATAAATAAGCCGAGTTCCGTTGTTATGTTTTAGACGGCCTTTGTCATGTTAACGAGGGGGGAAATAATAAAAACAGGTTTAAGTGCCCGAATGGTTACTTAAGTAGATCATTACAATGCATTGAGTGTGATACAACTTACGAGCTATAATATTTTCTTTTCCCGGATTACGTCCTTTTACTTTTCCTTTTTTTCCTTTGCAGACCTAATAAAAACGTAAGCTCACTCATAGTAAAAACTGCATAGACGGGACTTTGGTAGCTGACAGCTTTATCAAAACGGAGATCTCATTAAGAGATATGACAGATCATGATTGCTTCCTTTCAGATAGGGTAAAAAAGACAGTCCTTTTAGTTTACGGCTAGAAAACTAGAAAAGAAAACGATTGTCCTGAGAGAGTGCATTTATTATAATGTGAGACATTTGATCACAGTTACCTTTCTCTCCTCTTAAATTGGATGAATAATGTAAGTACGTGCTCCTTCCGGAATGAATACGGCTACTACCACCGTAGCAGCGGTGTAACGGTGTCCATGTTAAAAACGGAAAAGGGCAAAAGAGTGAAAATATTTTTAAAGGAGGTATAATAAAACGGGTGCAGTCTAAAATGGAGTAATGAGAAGAAAAAGGAAAACTCACTTTGTGAGCTGCTTTTATTATCGAGCTGAAGAAATGAGACGGAAATAATATTTTACATATTCTATGAAAATGAATGAATATGAGAGAAGAAAAAGTAATCTAATTAGGGGAAGTATTCAGCTCTTCTTTTTAGTGTTGTTGCATTGTCGGCGTTTTCGTAAAAGTCTGTAATTAGAATGGGACAAGAAAGGAGTCCCAGTAAGTAGAAATTGTGAACTAGATGGGAAGAGATAGCATAGCGCTCCAATTTTAGTATCGAAATGACCCATGCGTGTGATTACATTTTCCTTCGAGGAACTGACAGTGCAGGCGACACAGGGGCATTAACTAACAATCAGTTTTAATTAATCAATTAACATGCATGAGTGCAGCTCATCAATAATTTCAGCTCACGAGAGTATATGATGAGTGTAGTGAATGCCAAGTGAAGCTCGTGCTCGCTTTTTCACTTTTTAGAGAAGGGAGCATCGGGCATATATAACTCTGTAACCTGAAAATAGTCTTTGGTACCTCTTCAGGAAGTTTCTAATGAAAGGGATTTTTACGGAACTTATTAATTTTCATTTTAATTGCCAATTTTCAGTGCAAGCCAAGCCAGTGCCCAATGCCTTGCTGACGTCGTCCCCCTAATTACAAGTCTGCGACAAGTCTGGCGTCAGGAGGAATTCAAAATTATTTTGGGTGCATTTTTAGTACATTTACCAAAAAATAGGCTTTGACAAAACACGAGGCAATATACGAGGGTACTGAATTTCCGTGCCCATCTCGATTCTCCAGCTTCATGAAAATCCCTCTGCATCACGTAATCCTTTTTTGTCTCCAATTTCCATTTCATTTTTGAAACGTGGGCTCTCACACAAAGTATATGCTGTGCACATTCATTCATATTGTTGATACCTAAAGATCCCCACGGGCTTTTACTTAATCCATCTTAAATATAAAGGAAAAAGTCATAAAAAGTTTTTCGGTGCTGAAAGAAAATGCTTGTTACACGAGTGCCTCAAGTTTAGTGAAAGGGAAACAACTGACTCTCTCTCTCCGACGAACCAATAATCCCAACTTCACTTTCTGCTGCGAGTGCTGCTTCTCTCGCAAGATATATTTTTTTTCCGTCGCACCCGTTGGTGGGATAAAATGATAAAAGCATGTTCCAACTTCCATTCCATCGTTTCACTCCACTGCATATATACTCTGTGTGTCTGTACTTGCTGACATTTAGTTTGTTTCTTAAGCATCAATTTCATTTTCCAGACGTGACATCCAATCCAAAACAGCAAGAGCTGCTGCCATACTCACTCACTGCACCAAAAACTAAAAAGCTTCCCCGCTCTTCTTCTTCCAAGTTTGTATTATCAACATAAAAAAGGATTTTCCTCTTTTGTTGACATTTTCTCCTTTTTTTACTACAAACTGATAAGTTGCCCTTCCACCAGAGAGCTTAACAAGACTAAGACCGTATCTGCAGCAGTGCAGGGCTTTCAGCTTCAGTAATATATTTTTTTGGGAAAAATTTTTTCTTCTACTTTGTTAAATAGTTTTTTTTTCTCTTTTCATCCTCTTAAAAATCCCGACCATTAAGCATAATGCACCGCACAGCAGTACTACCCACTAGCACTTTCTGCTTTCCCCTCTTTTCCCTGCCTCTTCTCTTTCATCTCTCTCCATTTTCCATTTCATATTCCTGAGAACTGAGAAGAAAACTTTTTTTTGTGTTGGAGCTTTTTCCCCCACCAAAAAATATATTCTTTGGCTGGAGCGAACATGTTCTCCTTCTCTCGTAGAAATTTTTTTTGACAGTTTTTCCACACTTCACAATTCCCTTCGAGCGTACATCTAGCTGGAAAGAGATAGACAATGTGCATTGTCTGGTGATGAAACTGCCGTGTCTTTCTGAAGATGATTTACAATAGGATGCATCCTATTTTTACGACTTTGCGTTGAGTTTTCATCAATGCAGGAGAGAAGATATTACCGCCTGCTAGGCTTCGTTTTTTTTGATCTGTTGGAATTTCTGTTCACTTTTGACAGCAAAATTTTTTTGTTCTGTTCCTGACGATGAGATGAAAAAGTGATATTTTCAATACATGTCTTGCTCACTCTGATCACACATATGTATTATTTATGGCTTATTTCTCTGTATTGATAACTTTACGTCATAAAAAAATATTCTTTCAAAAGGAGGATCCCTTTATCACCAAAAATCAGGTTTCAGATCCTCTTTTCATCCCTTCAGGTTATTCTTAGCAGAATACCTTTTCTCAAGTATACTTCAGCATAAAAATTGGCGTAGGTTAAGGAAAAGAAATAATAAAAATGGTGCTTTAACGTGGCCACTGCACTCGCCCATTGTTGCCTATTTTAATAAGTGCAATGTTCAATGTTCGTGCGGAATGAATCCCGTCACGATAGCCACACTGTGTCCTTGTAAAATCCAAATAATAGCAGAATTGCACAGACAAAAGAACTTAAATGCATATTGCATATATGCACGTGTGACGGAAATGAAATTTTTTTTTGAAAAGTTTAACAATCATAAATAAAAGGGATGCTCACAATTACAAAGATTTTCAATTTTTTTTGTAGGTAGCGTAGGTAAAAGCTTCTCCGAAAAATCGAAGACCCAGTAAGAAAAAAAATCAAACTCGATTTTCCTCTCTCAGCTCCAAATTATATATTCCTTGGGTAAGTCACAGGAACTGCTTTGTTAAGGGCCTTTTGGGGATAAAACAACAATAACATGGTATTTCATTGCTGCATTTTTAGCACTAAAAGATCTACAAAGAATCAGCTGTACTGCTGTAAAAAAACGTGTAGAATCAGAGAGCTGCGTTTTTTTCGCTCTTCGTTCATCTGCACAGTTTAACGATAGAGTGGAATAGTCCATCTTATAGACTTATTCCCTTTTAAATGACTATGTAAAAAGTCAGCCGGGGTTGTATTATTGACTCTTGAAATGTGCAATAAAACAATTTATGAATGGACGCGGCTACTATTTACTACTTCATACTCCCACAATTTACTACTACGAACTGTACGCTCACGGCTTCTCTCTCTCTTGAAATGCTAGACGGAATAGCTACGTTTTTATGTACATACGTACGTGTGTATCGTAAACTATGCAACTGCATTAAAATTATGGAATAGCGCTTACTCCTCCTATAAAAAACGTAATTGTTGTTGGAAGGGTCAAGTCAGGCTCCTATGTATGCTACCATAAGGCTATTAAAACGAAACTGCTGCTGGTGCACAAACTTTGTTTGTTCTATTTTTACCTTTTACCCTTAAAATACTACACCTCTGATTATGCGTAATAATATGAAACAAGATAAGTATCAAAATGTGAAGATATCTCAAATTGAAGATAATATTTAGCTTTTCTGGTGTAAAAACATATTTTTTATAAAAGAAGGCAGATGGATCAGATAGTATAATATAATTTTGTGGAAAAGAGCACTTTTCTTAAAAAAGCAAAAACGAATTTTCCTGTTTGGCTAAATTGGCTTTTACAAAGTGCTTTTTGTTCCTTTATCAGCTGCTTTGCATTTTAAATTGGTGAATCTAGAAAGAAAATTGTGTAACTCAGAAGGAAGCGTTGTTTTTGATGGAGAGCTGATGGAGATGGACGGAAGCTGAGAAAAATGCTTGAAAATTGTTAAGTCAAGAGGAAAAAAACATCAGTCTTGTCCTAACACTGACTTTTACAAACACTTTTTAACACTGAATGAGAAGCTACCGAAAAAAAAAGTTTCTTAATGAATAAGTTTTAACTTGAAATGGTAAATGTCAAATGGAACTCGTCTTCTCTCAATGATAAAATATAATATGGTCCGCTGAAGCGTTCGTTACCATTTCCCAAACATGGAAATGTAATGAGCGGAATATAAAAAAAAAGTACGCTCCATACTCTTTCCTTTGCTGCACAGCAGCAAATTAAGTGAAAGAAGTGGTGAGCATTTTCTGATAACCAAAAGGCATATCAGACTGATATTTTTTCAACTTCTTCTTTTCCACTTTGCTCTCTTAATTGAAATAAATTGACTCACTTTTCCATATTATACCAGTTTCGCTTTTTTTGGGTTATTTGTTCTGTTGGTGGCGAGCGGAAACAAGTTGCTCTGCGAGAGATCTCGACTTCTCCCGTCCGTCTACTTTTAGGCTGTCATATTCCTTATCTGTTTTATCACTTCTTGAGTGGATTCCATCATCTCGTTGAAAATACTCGGCTAACAATCTGCATAAATCTCCCGTCTGATTAGAGTGGACATCGTTAATTGAGTCAGCTCACCAAAAGGAAATCCATCCTCACAATGACAATAAGCAGCAGAGCAAGCAAAAGTATTTTTTTACATACGTAGCAAGAGCAAGTGCAAACAAACACGAGTAGCTGGGCGCATCCAAAAGTAACAAGATGAGAAACATTGAGAACTGGACAGTTTTCCTCTTCTGACAATGCGACGAACCCTATCTGCTCATAAATTACGTTGACAGCCTCGGCAACAATCAGTTGGGCACAGACTTCTTCCAACTTTTAACAAACCGCTGCGATTCAAAGCTGCTGATATATAATTTGATTAACTCCTGTCCGTCCACTACTCACCACTGCCCATTCTATGCAGTTGGCAGTTTTTTGCTTTAGCTTGAGCTGATTTTGGTGACTCGCTACTATCCTTTCTCCTAGAGCAACTTTTTTAGGTTCAGAGATTTCAAAATATATATTTTTTTCTTATAATTGGTTTAAGATGTAATCCTGCTATCTCAATTAAGCCGCTGATTTTTCTTTTACGCTCTTAATTCTGGCAGAGCTTGCCACTTGGCCAATTTTTTTTAATTAAAGGAATGTTTGCCATCACCGACTCAATGTCCGTATTTTTTTTATCAATACCTAAAACGGAGTTGTATGTAAATTCCTCTCCTCTCAGCCTAGCGTTAATTTAGTAGCGTCCAGAAAAGAATGCAATTTTAGCACTAATACCTTTAAACCCTTTTTCCCGCTTGTTAAAAAGGAAACATGCAATATCTTACGCTTATTTTTTGGAATGCTCTTTTTCCATTCGTTCCTCATCTCGTTTTTTTTGCCTTTCCATGCCGCGCTCTCTCACTCTCACATGGACAAAATCCACCTTGCCCTTTTTCATCTCATTTCGTTAAAAGCTAAAAGCTAACCAATGTTCAAAAAAAATCTCGCATGTGAACTAACCAGAGGTAGAAGAAATGTATGTGGGTATATATACCTCTACAAAAAATGTAATAATACAAATGTACTTCATTTCAAGTTAGTCTTTTTAATCAGTTAAATATCTCTAAATCTTATGCTCTGTTCTTTTGCGTGGTGCTTACTTGGCTGGAAAAAATAGAGAAAAAAACTGGGCATGTACTATTTTTTGGTAGCAGAAACAGCCGTTGTTGTAAGCAGTAGCCGATGCCGATAGTCGAGCTTTTAATGGGAATGAGTGATGTAGTTTGTGTGTGCGATGTGAGTTTTCCAAGATAAGGATGATTGATAAACTTCAAGGAAAACATTTATGTAGGTAGTCTGTATGAATGTGGTGGAAGGTAACGAAAAAAAACGCAGCGCTCTGCCTCCACTCAATACAACATTGTAATTTTTTCCTCCACTTCCCGCTTTGCATAGCGTTTTTTTCTTTTTCCATTTAATTCATTCAACTTCTATTTTCAGTAGAAATGTACGTACGTAAAGCTCCTGTTCATCTCACCCAATTCACTCAATTTCCATTTCGGCTATTTTCCTCTCCTACTAAAAACGCGCATTTTTCATCTCTGGGAATCTATAGAAGTGGATTTTCCATCAGCCTAAAATTCTACACATTTCGCTTTTTTGCTATACAAAGCCTTTATTTTTCAGCGGGTGAGGGTGAGGTTTTCACGAGGGAAACGTGTTTAGCAGAGGTATTTCCAGCTTAAGTCAATATATATTTTTTCTGCCTTTTTTGCAAAATGCTAGCATTTATCTGGTGTTAGTGTGCATGTGCACACCACACCAAACCACATCAGATTGCAGCAGTGCTTCCTCCTCTTCGTCTCCATTTTTTCTAATTGAATTAATCTCGGGTTGGAATGACATAAGTCCGCTGTTTCCTTCCACTTCCCCGTCATAGTCAATTCCAGCAACTCCCAAAAAATACAACTTCACACATTCGGCATCAGCGAAAGCATACAAAATAAACTCAAGTCTAGAGTAGTCTGGACTAAAG
>JAHZND010004916.1:7584-17727 GCA_027744115.1 Acrocyrtus sp. NNG-2020 | reverse complement strand
ATTCTAATATATATTTATTAATAAAATTATTCACTTTTCACTTTATGTCAGCATATAAATGCAGATCATTTTGGTTGGGGCATGCTAAGAATCACAGTGCACCCTTCTCCCCTCTTAATTTTTCCAAGCTTAAATCACCATTTAAATTCCAGCAAGAAAAGTCGTAAATGGCTCCGGAAGCGCCCAGTTCACATTTTAGCTGGTCAGTTTTCTCATTAAAACATTCTGATTCTGATTTATTTCGTGTTGTTACAAAAAGTGTGCCGTAAACTTGTCCGTTAAGAGGAGTAGTGTTTAATTTTGTGATTTTTTATAGCAACTCTGTAACTTCAAACAACGTCATTTGTTAACTCGCAGTTATATTTAGATGACATAGTCATAAAAGAAAATCATAGTTTAGTATTTGTGTCAAATATCTGGCAATCTTGTAAAATGTACCAAAAAATAGCAATCCACTTCATATTTTCCAGAAACATTATTGCCTACCTACATAATTTGAGTGAACAATTTTAAAACTTTTGTGTATTACTTACTATACTATGTTCATACGAGGAAATAAAAATTATTGTGAATTTATGTGTACAATCCCTCAACTAAACCCATTTTCCTACAGCTTTATCAACTCGTAAATCCACCAATTACAGTTTCAACATTTTTTTTGAAAATAAGACTATAACCTGGATTCATTGAGCTTCCTGTACTACCTTTTGCGAAATCAGAAAATAATGTATTGAACAACTGCTGTTAGTGGTATGCAAACATAAATCTCAAACAAATTTCTGATTTCTATACGAAAGCGTACAAAACTCCAGTTCATCATTATAGTATTCTATTTGCCTTGCAGTTCATCATGTCCACATCCTTAAAGCTCTTGACATAGACGGCTACTTCTCAAGACGCTTCAAACTAATCTCACCTCTACTTTACTGGGATCCTCTCCCCTACAGTTTTATAACGAGTCCTCTCGAAAGCAACTCACGTTTTGCTACCTATTCTATGCAATTGTTGAGCTAGGGATATGGCCTCTTGCAACCCTCTATGTTCTTTTAAAGGGCATTTTTGCGGAAGGAGACTCATCCCTAACACTGATTCATTTGGTTGTCACATTTAGTGAGGGTGCCGTGTGGGTCGCATATATGGGCCTCCACAAGATACTGTTTTTTATAGGAAAAGATATGACATGTTGCCTAAATCACACTAACCGCTATCTCTGGAAATACACTGCTGACCCAGTCATTTTCAGAGTACGGCAAAAGCCACTCATTAAACTTTTAAAAGCGGGTAAGTAAAGGGACTGTAATTATATAATTAACACATTATTTTTCCTTTTCAGCAGGTATAAATAATGTTTGATGACTTGTCAAGAATTTACAGAAATTTTTGCTAGAAGGAGCGACGCTGATATTCCCGGCATTGCCACAATCGCAATAGTTCTCCTCTTAACTATATTTCCGCCATTTGCAACGTTCTGCTCTGTAGTGACTTACTTCGACGCGTTTTCTCTCACAGTATATTTTGCAAATCCGCCAGAAGTGAGATCTGAGCTGATGAGCTACGTGTCTGTGCACCTGCTCACAAAGGGACTCACCTTCATATGCGCCCTTGAATCTTGCAACGTAATCAGAACTATTTTATGTGCGTGTACTGTGATCATCTTCCAGTACCGGAAATTTCTGGTGTACATCACTGACCTAGCTGCTTGGGATTATATCAGGGCTATAAAAATTTACGAAGTGTTTTATCTTCTCCATAAACGGAATGTAGAATTTTCGAAGGCTATGACTGCTCTGCTTCTGGGTTGTGCGTACATAGTTGAAGTTGGATTTTTGTCTTTAGCTGTTTCAGGATATAACAAACGGCTGGGATTACTGTAAGCCGTAACAACATTTCTTGCGGCTATGATCCTGATTATATTAACGGTTTTGTTATCGTACGCCTGTGATCTTCATGATTCCAGTACCGACACAATTTCTATATTTAAAGAGAGAGTTGGATTACAAAATGGACGAAGAAGCTTTCGACGCAAGCGTTTAAAGTCGCTTCGACCACTTTCAGTCTATTGTGGGGATTTATGCATTCTAAGGAGGACGACCAAGACACTCTTCTTTTAAAAGCTTTGGGATACCACTCTCATTTTGGTGTTATTTGTGAGAAGTTTGCAAGATTGAATTTTGAAAGTCTAGCCGTGGATTTTGTAATACTGATTATCTATTAGACGGGATGTTTTTATTCAAAGCTGCAGCTAATTATATTACAAAACTAAAACTATCAAATCAATACTTTTGTCAGAATTTTTGATACTAACGAAACTAGTACGACATATTTATACGAACAAGGATGATCAGCGCAAACGTCAAAATTGTCAATTTAATTGCATAAATTCAATAAATTTCAACTTTTTACTTTTAAATATTTAGCGACGACATGTCATTTCAAAAAGCTCACTTTTTGTGCACTTCCTCCTAGCTCTTATCAACTATATCTATGTACTGCTTATGTAAATTGAACGTAATTATGCACCACTTAACTGTAGTCCTTTATTGGTTTAAAACAAAAAGAACATTCCACATGTTTAAATACAGCCATTACAATGAAAGACAAAAACAATGTCGTAATTCATAGGTACGGGAGTCGTTCATTACGTGCTATACAGATCTAAATCAATATCAGTATTACAATTTAAACTCTCCACAGCACTTGATAACATAATAACTGTCTCAATGCACATACCTAGAGGTAGGTAATTTCAAACGAAAATTTGGACTAACAATTGGATGATAAACCTTAATTATTGGTACTCGTACTAAAATTGCTTACTCTCTTCCTTTTTATAATAGACTACGTACGATCTCAGCCATTTATTTGATAAAACTACTGTTTGAATTGGTACAAAACAACTTCTAAAAAGTCGTTCGATTCATGTTTTAAAATAAATGTAGTAAATTACCGTAATTACGATCGCATTTGATAAAATTTCTATACTAGTCCGTCGCCAATTTTTTTCCCAATTCGCAATACAAAGTTTACATTAATGTTTGGTTCAAGTATGTGATATCTGCTTATCTCCAAATGCAGACGACAAAGCTCAATTCGTATTTCCAACTTTAGCTCATCATGTCCACACCGTTTTTCTTAAAGCTCTTGACCTAAACGGATACCTTTCAAGGCGCTTGAAGTTAATCTCACCACTTCTTTACTGGGACCCTCTCCGACTAGAGTATTACTTCGAAACGTCCACTGAAGAGGTCCTACGATGTTATATATTTTACGTAGTAATTCAGCTTGGACTATGGCCACTCGCAACATTCTACGTAATGGGGAAAGGAATCTTTACGAAAGGAGATTCAGCACCAACGCTTCTAACTCTAGTTGTCACTTTTAGCCAGGGCGCTATGTGGGCCATTTCCGTGGGTCTCCACAATACATTACTTTCCAAGGGGAAGGAAATCGCAGCTTGTATAAATCACACTCACCACTATTGCTGGAGGCATAGTGTGGACCGAACCATTTTTATAGTACGACAAAAGCCACTGGCAAACCTTTTAAAATTAGGTGCAGTACTTCAATTTAAAGTTTTATATTTAGTCAATTAAGTCAAATATTTAAAAATGATTCGATTATATTGTCTGATATGCTCAGAATTGAAGCGGATTATTCGAAGGAGCCACGGAGCAGATGTTCCAGCCATTACTACTATCGCTATAATGATATGCTTGGCCGCGTTTCCACCTATGGCATTGATATGTGTTGCAGTGGTTCGTTTGGATCCATTTTCTCTTGCCATTTTTTATGCTAATTCACCGGAAGTGAGAAATGATATGATGAACTCTGTCTCCGTATTGCTGCTCACAAGTGGACTTAGCTCCGGCTGCGCCCTTGAAACTTGTAACGTGACGAGAAATATGTTATGTGTGTTTACCGTGAGTATCTTCCAATATCGGCTGTTCCTCCGCTACATCAGTGACCTTGCAGCTTATGATTGTGCAAAAGCGCTAAAAACCTATGAAATGTTTTATATTCTTCATAAGCAGAATGTGGAATTTTCGCGGTTTATGATTGCACTATTGATGGGCTCGGCGTATGTTATTGAAGTGGGATTTTTGTCGCTTTCTGTGGGAGGATATAACAAGCGACTAGGCTTGCTGTATCCTTTAACAATATTCCTGGCGACAATGCTGATGATTGTGCTAATGGTGATGTTGCCTTACGCATGTAATATTTATGATTTCAGTACTGAAATGATTGTTAAGTTAAGGGAGCGCGTGGGACTGCAAAATGGTCGAAGGAGCTTTAGCCGGAAGCGAGTGAAAACGCTTAGACCATTGTCAATATACTGTGGAAATGTGGGAATACTGAGGAGGGCAACGAAGACACTATTCATTTACAAAATTTGGGATAGCACACTCATTTTAGTGATATTTGTGAGAAGCTTGTAGGGAAAAAAATTATTCTGACAATATGACCAACTTCATGAGACGAACGATAGCCAATTAAACTGAATTAATTACTGACATTATTGTAAAATGCAGTTATGGGTTTTTGTCTGTCGTATTTCATTTTCAGAAGTTTTTTAGCATCAAATCCGTAATTAGAGGGCTTAGTAAAAAAGTTATCGAATACTGTCATTTGAATGTGCACTATGTACTTTGTATTAGTGCCAATTTTGCGAGAGGAAATGCTTAATAAAAATTGCTTCACAAAAATACTGTCGTACTTTTATGAAGCCAAATTTTTAAACTGTCTCATTCCTTTGATTACAGTTGGCGAAACTTGGCTACTTATACATTCCCATTAATCGGCATGAACGTATAATCGTATTTTTTCATCACAATGGTCTGTATTATCTACTCTTCCAAATTAAATTGAGTTGTTCCGAAACGTATTTTAAAATATAGTATGCTCTCAAAATAAATTGGTAGGTATGTATATCTATTAATAATATTATTAGCTTGACCGAGCAGCAGAGCTGCTTATAAGGTATTGGTTTTGCTCAGCGTGCGTCCGTCCGTGCATCCGTCCAGTCACGTGGTCCCACCATCCATATAACATACCTACTTGCTGTTGCACACGGGCTCTGTTTATGGTTTCGTTAGTACATTGCTGCTCTATCAGATGGCATTGTGGCTGAATGGTTAGGGGTCTAGCCTCGGAAACGTACAATTCGAGTTCGATACCGAGTTTATGGCAACAGTTTTTGCTTTATTGCTTATTCTTTTTTTAGCAGTGGAACGGATGCGCCGATTTGTGTCAAATTCGGTACATTCTCTCCTTGGGTAATGAGCAACCAAACTACCTATTTTTAGCAAATTTAATTCAGGGGATGACCCCAGGGGGTTATCAACAATCGGCATTTAGCATTTTAAATGGAACAGATGGGCCGATTTATT
The DNA here is from genome assembly GCA_027744115.1 of Acrocyrtus sp. NNG-2020. Lineage (NCBI taxonomy): Eukaryota > Metazoa > Arthropoda > Collembola > Entomobryomorpha > Entomobryidae > Acrocyrtus > Acrocyrtus sp. NNG-2020. Next base: position 12,340 of record JAHZND010004916.1, on the reverse strand, counting down.
TAAAATTGGGTACATTCCCTCCTAAGATCATGACCAACCAAACCTCCTATTTTGGGCAAATTTAACCCAGGGGATGACCCCAGGGGTCATGAACTATAGGCATTTAGCATTTTAAAAGGAATGCAGGTCAAGCTCATCTATAATCTGACAGATTTTACAGCTTTATTAGTATGATAAAACAGTTTGAGTGTGGGAAAGTGATATGAAGAATAAAACTATGTTATCAGGAAATGTATGATAAAACCAAAAGCTGATTTTTAAAGTTTTATTGGGGCATACTAAAAAACTTTTTGAATGTTAAAAATTGAAACCTAAATAATCCCATATCCTAATCATTTTTTGATTCCATTTATTTCTTTGTAGACAAATTTAGTAGGTGTCTAGCTAATATTACTAAAACTAGCCAAATTTATTTACTTACGTATTAAAGGTCGTCGTACCATACGTCATGGTCAAAAATAATTACATATAGTAAGTTAATTAACATTTGTTTGTTTTAGGGAAGTATTGTTCGGAAATATGTAAAATTGCTAAGACCACTCTCTATCCACGGGTGACGGGGGAAATATATGCATTCTACGGAGACGAAAACTCTCTTCTTTAGTGAACTTCTAAATTCTGTGCTTACACTAGTTTGTAAGGAATTTACTTATAAGTTTTATTGCTACAATTAAGTTAGTAGTCTTATTGCTGTACAGATACAGATAATAAAGTTTATTCTGGTAATTTTTGCAGAAGTTTGAAACTACATTTGTTTTCAAATCAAGTGATCTGATTAGTACCTTCTCTACTTAATGCTTAAAATATTCGGAGCATTTCGCGTAACTAACCATATTTCGTCGGTAGCTTAGTTGCTGCTACTCCGACTCCGACATATTTCAGAAATGGAAATCAAAAAATTACACATGTCTTTTCATAAACAAGAAACAAGATACGTAGCTTACAGTTGGAAAATCGGGTTTTAAATCCGCCTTATCTGAGTAAACGACTAATTGGTTTTGATTTTTAGATGTCTGTTCATAACTTGTGAACAAACACCGGTTTTGCCCAACTGGGAATAGTTTAGTATTTCGTGGATTCATTACTTTCATTAATGACAGCCAATTGTTTGCTCCAATATTTTATCTGATAAGGCTATTTGTTTCGGCAAATTACATAATACTGTTCACTACAGATGTTGGCTACATAGTAAAATCTCTCGGGGTACACAGCAAGTAGCACGCAATAGTCTACCACTCCACTACCATTTTCTTCCCAGTTACCCAGGTTCTCCAAAATAAGCGGAGCCTCATTGTTACGCCAAAAATATCCCTTTGGACTTCTGCTAGAACGTCCGCCCGTCCAAAAGCCTAGTGTTAGATTAAGAAAGTTAATTACATTCTAAATGCAGTTCATAAAATTTATGCTCAACTCGACTCTCCATTTACCTCTAGGCTGCGGCAGAGATAGCCTTCGTAGTGCAGCAACTACTCCATCCGTTTCCTCTCGTTGGTGCATTTCTGCTATCCGTAGTTGCAAAGGGTGGTTTCTGCAACGTGCTACTGCACCATCCCAGGTCTATTTAAAAAAATGATTTGCAAAACCTTTTCATAATTTCGTCCTACTCATGCAGATAAAAACGTTCGTATTTTATAAATAAAACTTTGTTTTCAAAAGCCTAGTAAACAAACTTGAAATTTTTCTAGTTTAATGGGTGGTGGTGGAATGCGATAAAACTTAATCAGTTGTTGGTAATCGAATTGAAAAAATTATTACTTACAACGGAAACTTGGCAACAGTCACATTTTCATAACATTTTTGCGTTTTCGTTTATACGCAGAAAAACAAGCTTTTCTTAGTTCCTTAAAATTTCCTGACTCTCGGACACGCTTTGCAACATAAATTTATCGATTTTTGTTAGTGTTTGTCCGTATCTGTACGAAACGTTTGCGGTTTATGGATTTGCTGAAGTTTTTTTGAAAAGCTAGTAAGGCCTCCCGTTTTAACTTCTTTCTGCGTACCGAACGTTTGAATAGATAAAGTGTACTAAGAGTTGAGACAGCAAAATTTTTATTCATGTTGGACTAACAACGCGCCCGTGAGTGTCGTGAGATAATTCAGTTACAACTAAAAAGATCCTGCTTGCCTGCAAAAATGTGACTGATGGCTTCCAAGTACTTTTACGATAATTTTTTCATTTCATTTCTAAAATACGAAGGTTTTTATGAGCCAGAATAAGTCGAACACAAGTTGTATATGTCATATATAGTTAAGCAATTAGCAGCCACTATTTCAGATTAACAAATATGCATCATTCATACCGTAGGACCTGAATCATCGTAATAGTAGTCTATTTGATTTGTGGGAGTTTGTCCTAAATGGTGCCAAGCCAGAGGATGAATTTCACTTGTTTGGTTTCTATTAGAAGGTACTACCACATCTTTGGAAAAACTTTGTGCGTCGGCAGACACGAGAATAATTGTCAAGCAACACAGGGTAGGGAAATTTTTTGTAGCCATTATAAATCCGGATGACAAAATAAAATTTTTGAGAGTCTCTGTGGAAAGGACCTGTAATCAAATTTGGAATCAAATTACAATTAAACATGTTTAGGGTATTATGTTAAATTAGTACTTATATTTTTTAAAATATTCTTAAACATTTGTTTGCTTACCTTAACTGCAAAATTTTAGCGACTATTATCCAGCTCGTTTGGTTAGCAACAGTAATATGTTTACCAGACGCTGAATAAATATATACTGAATTTCAGACTCCAAAATATGCTGGTGCTTGCTGCCGGACACGGCATGTTAAGCAATATATCTGACACAAAAAGTTTGTACTACTCAAAAATGTTATTGTAGAAACTACTTGCAAACTGCCGGAATTATGGCAGCAAATAAACTTATTTTGCAATACTGTGAAATATAATTATGCTCTTGTTGATTTTGCAAAAAATAATTTGTTGACATATCTTATGACAATACATACGAATTTAAATTTGTCATGTATTTGCTTAAAATTTCCTGAAAAAAATTATCATGATTGATTTATCAATCATCATATTTGATTGATATGAGCCGCATTGAAAAGTATCTACACAAATCTATGCGACGAAAAAGGGATAAAAACTTTGAACTGCCTAACATTTACAAGCGCTTCTTACTTATCGCAGCTTTTTCACGGTGACTAGCTCCTATCCCGATCGGACTTCTGATACATGAATTTCATAGGACATTGCACCAATTTAATAGTGAGTGAAACTAGATCCTTTTCGCGCCATGGCCAATTTAAAATTTCTGGTGCTATCCTTGCTATGCTTGCTATCCTCATAATGTAAGTGGATCCAGTTTCACCCACGTTATACAAAATTTAAGGGTGTAATATTAAGAATACATTGGTGGATTTCACACCAGCTTCAAGACCAATTCTTTTCGGATGTTATTCATAAGGGAGTTATTTTAGTAGTATTATGGCTTTCGTGTTATAGGCAACCGGAGAATTGCGTTTTGGCACATCTTTTTTGAAAGGGATTGTTGCATAGAAATGGCAGTTGTTTAAAAATTAGTACATAAAATCACAAATAGGAAACCTCACGATGAATCGCTTCCGTTTCTGCAAATTATTAAAACTGTGGCGTTGGAAATAAGGAAATATTACGTTATCAAATGTTACATTCAGTTAAAACGATTTGTCCTGGGGTTTCCTATTTGTGATTTTATGTACTAATTTTTAAAAAATGTCATTTCTATTCAACAATCCCTTTCAAAAAATGGGCCAAAACGCAAATCTCCGGTTGACTCTTACACAAAAGCCACTATACCAATCGTTCAACATTCATAAGCCAATTCGAAAACTTGAAGGCATAAAATTGTTTGATTAAGCATCTAGGAAATGATTTGCTAGGAATAGTATGTACGTATGTGTATAAATTTGTAATCCGGAAAAGGTGCTGCTAATTAAAATTCATGCAGAAGTGGTTTACAAATTACACAATAACAGACAGTTTTGAGGTGATTAAAGTCAGCTGGATGGACAGGCACATGTTTTTCTGTAATGGAAAAAGATCAAAAGTGGCAAAATCATAACAATTTAATTTCACGGAAATTCATGGGAATTATTTACATTACATTACGATACATTCCTAAAATATTGGTGATTAAAACCAGATAGAAAGTAAATATGTAGGTGCATCAGCTCTTTGTAAAAATGGATCTAAAAAACGCCACTTGTACCCTTCAACTGGCTCATTGGAAATTTTGGTGGCCACCACACCGTAACTTCGTATTCTACAGCAGAAACATTTGTAGAAATCTTTCATTTGAATGCAAAAGCGCTTTGGTTTAACGATGTGGCTATTCTCCCAGAGGAGTTGCTGCTATTTAACTATAGTGCTCCCACAACAAGACTGTCATGGTTTCGGCCTTTCTTTCCAATAGCCGTCACTGTCATGATTATTTTTTTAAAAAAGCCTTTGCCCGGACGAGACAAGTTTGTCATGGTAGGGATAATGTAACTGTTCGCTACCAAAGACAATGCGGTCATGCTTTATTTAATTATTCCGTTGACTACCAAACCATGTATGTCATGTTTTGCTTCTTGCTAAACTGGCTGCTAATTAGCCTATCTACCATTATGTTCGTTACTAACGAGGTAAGTACTTTGGGTGTTATCAACGTGGAGCAATCTCGTATATACCAATTAATACCTTGTCCCTAGTAGGTATTAACTGCATTATCAGTTCACAGTAAGAGGCACGTTAAATAATTTTAATTAA
>JAHZND010004915.1:0-17423 GCA_027744115.1 Acrocyrtus sp. NNG-2020 | reverse complement strand
CTTAAAATTTACTAATCGATAATCGTTTATTGTATCAAGCAGAGACAATTTTAATGAATCGTAATCATAACAGTATAAATAAATAAAAATAAAAATGGAGATAAGCCACTGAAAACTTATTTTGTGGTTATTTAAGTGCAAGTACTTATTACTTTGTTTGTACTACTTAATATGGACTATGCGAGATACTTTAAGTGCACAACTACACTTTTGGACACAGTTTGCTAGAATAGACAAAAATTAATTAAGGCAACATCCAAAGCCTGAGCTCACAAACGTCTAAACACGCGAGTAGAAGTAATATCATTCACTGAAATAATTTGGCCAATTTGATGCTCGCAAAATTCCCTTCCTTGATAAATGTATCCTCCTTGCACTCACTTATCCAGTTAATAAACTGATGGGTGTGAACAAGCTTATTTCCTTCCTTTCTTCTTGTATGCTGCTAATTTATTTGCTGCTTAAAGCAGTGCGTTGTTTGTTAGAAAAAAATTAAGCCTTTTTAATAAATTAATAAATACATTTAAATACAGAAATTCAAAATTTCAGGGAAATTTCAATTTAATATTTTTCTCATTTACATATCCGAAACAGCAAAAATTTAGTACAATACAAGAAAATAGTACTTATAAAATTATAACTGTCAAAACGAAAGTTGGAAAATTGATTGTGCTCGAGAGTCATTTCCTACGTCCATTAAAATATTTTAGGCTCAATTCTTAAATGATCACGGTGTCCATTAATGTCACTTAGAGCGCTCTTTATGTGAGCTTCCAGTTCTTCCTTGGCCTTAAAATTCGAAGGACAGAAGTTACACGGAAATGGCTTGTTTCCTTTGTGTAGGGCAGCGTGTCCTTCCAGTCCGCGCAGACTAAAAAACTGTCTCCCACATAGCTCGCACTTAAACTGTTTGCGGCGGTTAGGGTCGTGAATAGTTCCCAAATGCTTTCGCAGATATTGAGAATCAGAGAATGTTTGCGGGCATAAGTGACAGGAATGTCTGTTTTCACGGGTGTGAATATTGATGTGCCGAGTTAACTTGAACTTCTTGGGAAACTCGTCCCACAAATATTGCATGCATATAGCTTCTTTTTGGTGTGGATGAGTAAATGCTCTTTCCAGTCAGCTTTAGTGTTAAACGACTTCGAACAAATCTCACAATTAAATTTTCGGTGTCCTTCGTGCCTTTGTCTATGTGCGTATAATCCAGAGCTGGAGAGCCGTTTCGAACAGATGTCACACTCGAACTCCTCTTTAGGAATATTGTTGTGTAGCTTCTGAGGATTTCTAAGCGACGCCGACATACAATATTCCTCCGGGCACCTCGTACAAATGTAAGGTCGCTCTAATATGTGAGTGAGTACGCAAATGCGTTTCTAAATTGCTACTGGAAGCTGTCCCTTTTCCACAGAATATGCAGCGGCAAGACGTCCTGTATCCATTCGGATGCATTAGGAAATGCTTCGTCAAATTACCTTTCCATTTGAAGCGTTTCTGACAAACATCGCACTCAAATGGTTTCAAGTCCGAATGAAAAATTTGATGCGTCTGTAGATGACTCTTTGTGCAAAACTTTCCACAAATACTGCACTCATGCTCCCGCTTTCGACTGATATTATTCACTTTCATAATATGACTTTTTAAGAGCATTTTCTTGCTTAATTTTTTACCACAATTTTGACAAGGGAAGGGAGGCTCATCGCTGTCTGCCATAATTGAACAAACTGATAGCAAAAGATTTGTAATTATATATTAAATCAGCTTTTCGCTTTAAATGACGCCAATTTTTGTAAAGATTTTTAAGAACTTTAGTTTGAATGCTAGCCAACTTTGTAACTTGAAAGATCTCCCTACACAAAAAGCTTTTTCTGTTTACATTTGACAGTGTCAAGAATGCCGAATCGCCGACTCTCGTCAAGAATGCAGACTGTCGTCAAGAATGCAGACTATGGCATTTTGCCGACTGTCGCCGACTATAGGAAAATGATAAATGAGTTCCGCCGATTGTCGCCGACTACGGAAAAACGGAAAATGAGGTTCAGCCGACTGCTGCCGACTACGGAAAAATAGGAAATGAGCTATGCCGACTGTGAGAAAATGAAGAATGAGCTCCGCTGACTGTTACCGACTACGGAAAATGGAAAATGTAGTTCCACTGACTGTCGCCGGCTACGGAAAAATGGAAAAGGGAGTTCCGCCGACAGCTGCCGACTACGGAGAATATGAAATGGTTAATGGTAGATGGATTGGTCATAGGTAAATAAGCTTAAAACTCACTCTACCCAAAATACATGTATATGAAGATAATAATAAAATTTATTATGTATTTTGTCTTGATTTCTTGGCATAGTTCTCTCGCATTTTTTGTGTTGGGTACTATTGAGGAATATTTTGTGACAAATTAGTCATAGTTTAGACAACTAGTTGTCAAGTTGGAGTCATAAAATAATACTCTGGGCAAGTTGAAAATTGTACAGAACGGAAAGAGCGAAAGAAAAGTTGAAATTTATTCATTGTGCCAAAATGAATAGTTACCAGTTGGAATGTGAAATTTGCGGAAGACTTTTTCGTTGGAGGAATGCCTTGGTAATGCACAAAAGAATCCATACCGGGAAATTCCCATATAAATGTGAACTGTGCCCAAAATCATTTCGCCAAAGTAGTGATCGAAGCAAGCATATGCCTACCCACACCGGAATTAAGTCCTATTCTTGTACCCACTGCAAAAAATCTTTTGCGGATAGGCGTAATCTTTCTATTCACATTCGCATCCACTCTGGTCAACGGCCATATGGCTGTCAGATTTGTGGGAGGTCCTTTAGCCAAACTAACTCGTTAAGTCATCACATTCGAGTACACATAGGAGAAAAATTTTACAACTGTTCCCAATGTCCAAAACGTTTTGCCAGGAAGCATCATGAGCCGGGAGCCAGGAAGCATCAATCGTCAAGCCAGGAAGTTTCAAACCAGAAATGGGTACTACACTCAACTGGGAAGGCACACAAAAGAACGACCGTTTTTCTGCTCCAACTGCCCGGGCGAATTTTCCCAACATTCCAGCATCAACATCCATAAGAAAAAGTTTCACACTGGAGCTTAAGGTATCTTGGACTTTTATTCACGAACGTATGCTAATTGTTGCATTCCACGATTTGATAATTGGTTTGATCTAATCCTTAATTTTTTTTATAGATCTGTGAATGCAGCAAAAATCCGTTGGCATCTAACCTAACATCTTTTGCAAGGGCAACTGGACAATTAGCTCTCCGGAGTGGCTAAAAAATTGTTTTATAGTAAGGTCACAAGCAAACTGAGTAATGCGAAGAATTCATCAGATTTCTATTCAGCAAAAACGGACACCTTCCCGTTTTTGTGAAAAGGCAAACGAAGCAACATTTTAATAAGGTTTCACGATTAAGAGTAATAGAATAAAGTAATTCAAAACCCTTCGCTTATTATCGTCAGTTAAATTAGCCGGTTCATGCATTGTACCTATAAATGCAGCTGCACTCCTTTCTTTTCTAAATAAATAGCAAAATTTGATGGGTAGCATTCTTCTTTGTCTTAAAACATTCGAAAATTTACAGGAACTACTTACTAGGGAAGGTATTTATAGGGTAATTCGATCCATGTTTCTAACACAGTTTTTTCAGGGCAGTTTTTAACGTAGATTACGGTGGTGAGTTTTTCTGAATGGGCCTTTTAAAGGCCATAAATGGGGGCAGTTGTACCTTTGAAGTACAATAACTTGTTAAGGCACCATTCAACGCATACCTGAAATTGTAACCATGAAATAGATCTTAACTAGGCGATTCCAACGATACCACACACGCGGTTTAACTCCAACGGGTGTCGGAGATAGAGGATAATGTATGCCCAACAGTGTCCAGAGACGGAGTTCCAGTGTTCATATTATATGACTTAACTTAACTTACTTATATGTCCTAACTTATATGTCCTAACTTATATGTCCTAACTTAACAATGTGCTTATATGAATCATATAAGCACATTGTTAAGTATAGGACCACACATTATGACCTCAACCTTCCCTAGTTAGTAAAGGATCCACTTTTGGGTTAAGTGCAGCATTAGTTAGTTTAACTCCCGGTCCCCACCCTATTTTTGCATTACCCCAAGGGCTAGTGCGTGGAGTTCATAACGTTTACAGGTACATGCGTACCGCTTCATATTGCCGCTGTATCTTCAAAACTACACATACAAAAATTATGAAATTTGCACCAATTATGGAGCATAGGATCCTCTTTCGTGTTTTCACACCATTAGCTAATTTCAGTACACGCCACTACCTTACTTCTGCATTACCGCAAAAGCTAATTCGTGGGGTTCTTAAATTCAGTGGCGCTTGCCATTACGTATTTTTTCTGCTTAATGAATATACTTATTAAGATTATTAAGATTTGCATTATCTATAATAAACATTAAGTGATTTCTGTACTGTAAAGTTACAAACAGTTCACTATTTGCTTTCCAAACTGGAACAAATTTTGTAGCAATTGTTATATTAATATATAACGAAATTCTCCAAAATCTGTCATTACATAACATATAGACATTTACATATAGACTTTCTTTGCTATCTGAAGTTGTGACGAAAATTTCCAAGAGCATGTGCACTATTTGGGAGCCTTTTCAATGAACAATACTGAACTTTGGCCGGTCGGGAATATTTTCAAACATTGAGGATTTCAATTTGGTCAAAAAGTCTTCATTTGGTTACAAACTATTTGGTCCTAGTCTTAGCCAATATAATCAACCCAATAATGCTTCAGAAGGAAACCGATACCAGCAGCATTGCTTGTAAGTGGCTGCCGTGGTCTGCACAGAATTACCGGAGATTTAGGCAGCTAGCTTACGCAGACTGACAATTATAGCGTTACACATGGGAAACTGTGTGGAATTGACAGGATATTTTATTTCCACTCGAAGACGTGAGTTAAATTCACTTCATTCGTTTTTCTCGCTTTTCTGTGGGATTTTTAAGTGTACATAAGTATTTATAGATCTTATCTAAACGTCCAAACTTCCAACGCAGCACCTGGAGCTACTATCTAGCCAATTTACACTTTCTCAGTACTGGTACCCTATACTGGACTAGGCGGCAACCAAGCGTACCGGCAGCGTTCTTACTGGTAAGCAGTTAGCCTTACAAATCTTCATAGTGTCTGAAACCTTTGCGAATTTTAGCTGTGGGACTGACTGTCGCTGGAACTGGCAAAAAATTACTACGACATGGACTGAGGACTGTGCAAGGCCGAGGGACGACGGTTTTAAGGGCAGTAAAAATTTAACAAATATTTTTGGATACGCGGAGCTCATATCCTTCCATTTTATCAGTAGATGTACTTTTAATTACGAAAATATTTGGTCGATTTCTTTGGAAAGATCAGGGACCATGCATGCCAAAAGGAGAAATGCGTTTGAGCGCATTGGTAAGGAGAACTACTTCCATAGCTGCTAATTAGTTGCAGAAAATACTTTAGCGGAAATATTCTCAAGATACTAGCAATGGGCAGAACGATGTGTGGCGGCCGATATGAGTGATACTCTTGTACAAATTACTATGAACCTTTGCATGACAGTTTTGAGAAATTTTACTGTAAGGTTTCCAGACCGTTTTTTCTAAAGACTGGAAGTTGTAGACTGCAAGAAATCAAAAATGGATGGAGCTCGCTAATAATCCAGTTGGAAAGCAATTCACTCCAGAAGAATTGGCCAAGCTTTATAAGTTTGATGTACATTTAATGTGCCAACTAGTATGCCTAACATTCCTCTTTTTATGCCAACTCCATTTAGAAACTTTAGGTTCATAAGTTGCGAATACCGAGAGGAACGGGGGCTTAATTTTCGGGGGTTTGTTCGGTCATTTCATTTAAGCGTATGGACAACTATGGGAATTTGTATGGTGGCACTGATGACCGTGTGGCTGTTACTCATTGTTATCATACCCATAGAACGGCACCTGGAAAATTATACCAAAAGTTTCCATCACATTATGCATGAGTTTTCAGCGATTCAGCTAATTCTTATACTTAGCAATTTGAAAATTGAACAGATTAATCTCCGTTTATTACTGAATATTATAATAGGAGGACTATTACTAGTTTACATTCAGAAATACTCTTGTACACTTTGTTATAATACGTATACTATACAAATTTTCCCTTTATATTATTTTGTCTTTTTTAGTATTAATTAAGTGGTACCATAGCATAACACATAACTACATAACGACTTATGTCAAAGATTGTTCTATTACTAATGTTTAAGTAATTCTTCAGCTATTTCTGTCACTAAATCTTTGTTATTTTGCAAAAAAAAAGATGTGTAGAAAATAACATTTTTGCTATTTCTTCCATATTCGTCGTGTCCATAGGAGTTTCTTCTACCAAGCCTGGGTTGAGCCGAAAGAAATTAGATCCGCCCAAATGACACATATTTCTTGCTGTCTTTACCGCCTCGCCATTTGAATTCAAGCACTGAGTAATGAAGGTTCCCATCATTATGATTGACCGTTTGAGAAGTGTCCATACGTTAGTTGGATTGCTTGGCCAAAATAGATTAAAATTACTTGCTCCAGTTTCAAAATCCGGTCATATACCAGTGCCGATAGATAAAACGATGCGTGGCATGGTTTTCTGAATGTGATAGGAATTTTTAACTATATTCCGTAATAAATAGGACAAAAAAGTAGCAATTATAAACAAGACTTACGGGCAACCCATCATTATCTTCTTCGACATTTTCTTCAGCATCGGTGGATATTTTAATCAGCTCGTTTAGTACTGGAAGCGTCGGGTTGTTTGATATCACCCCTCCATCAATTAAGTCATCATCATTTACTTCAAAATATCCTGGAGCGGCAGCCGTAAGCGTACAGGCCCTCCAAATTTGTAATCTATCAGGACGCAAATCATCTCTCTTTTCTTCGTCATTATTTTCGTAGTTTTTTAGGAGCTCCAGAGTTGGTACCAGGAACTTGACATTGGTCGCTACAAGCATTGGTCTACAAAAATTCAGCATTAAATTTTTTTAAAATTAAAGTTACATAAAAGTAGAATTTGTTAAAAAATCAGCAAAAAAATCATTTGCGTTAATTCACGAAAAATAGTTTTCAGTGGTTGTGACCAAATAAACGAACTGAATGGATTTAAAAACGCCACATAGTGTCGCAAATAATTTCTGGCAAATTAAGTTTTGTACAAAAGTAAGCCCAAGTAATACATTATGAGGTGGACTTTGTTGATTGAAGCTATATTCTAAACATTTATTATAGTTTTTATGGCTCAATTTTTAGCTTTCAAAGAAAACGTTAGGTGCATATATTGTACGAAGTAAAGCTAATCCTGACTGAGATTGCGATCGGTCTGTTACGACTTGCAAAAATAAATAGATACAGTACCAGCAATGACATAACGTAATCAGCATAATAACTCAATCGATTTAAGATTTCAAGAGAAAGATCAGATCGTAAGATTATGTTTTGAAAATTAGATTTGAAAATTTTACATTTTCACAAACAATTTTACAATTTTTAAATAATTGTACAACATATTGTCACTCCTCCGCTCCGCACCAAGAGAATTTGCAAGGATTACCAACATTTAATATTAATTGGCGCTATTACCTTCTATGGTGAAATACCGGCATTTCCAGTACTTATATTAACCTTACTGCACTGTAAGTATCAATGAACGGGAGCAGGAAAAAGAGCCCTCCGCCTGATTTGCTGAAAATGGGACGTCCAAAGCGAAAAATCACAATCTNTCCGCCTGATTTGCTGAAAATGGGACGTCCAAAGCGAAAAATCACAATCTTTTCGTTTTCCTCGAATACCTGATAATTTAAACTTTAGTTTATTTACGAATATGCTAATATTATTTAGTAGTTAATAAGTAAACCTAAGCAATTATAGAGTAAAGAAAAAATTGCGTCCAAATTACGTTAGTCACTTTAAATTTCACCGCAAATTGTTTCCACTTACCCGGCAATGAAACTTAGGCTTACTTTAAATGAAACAAATAGCGAAAACGGAAGAAGGATTATAAATAGAATCCATGCCAGTAACGTCAGTAAAACAACTTTAAGCTTTGATGGAGGAGGAGTGTGCTCTTCACTCGCTATAAATTAGAAAGGAAAATTCTTATGAAATTTTATTTAAATACTCGACATAGGTAATACCCTCCAAATTTTGAAGGTTTTAACCTTTAAATTTTAATTAATATAATTCGTAAGAAAACAAAAAGACATTGATATTAAGCAATTTTGCAAATAGCAACTGGAGTGGAAATCGACCTGCTTTCAAGCAGTGCAGAAACTTGTAAGAAATTTTACTGGAGTGAGACTAAAGTTGAAGTAAAGCTATTCGTCGCCGAGTGCTTTAAAAAGTCAACATAAAACTCAAATTTAACTCTTCGAAATTACCTAGGTAGTTTATTGTTTTTAGACGGTAAAGTATATCTTCCAATGCACAAACAGTATAAAAATTTATGTTGAAATGGAATTTATGTGGCAAGCTAAATTTTTACGATATTTTAATGGCAAAACAACGACACAATCTTTACAAAAAATTACGTGGAACAGCGGTTGACTCGGTATGAGGTTCTGGTCCTTCTGCAGAAACTCCAAATAGCTGGCTGTGACGATTAAAATTTTGTTGTGGCTCCATGCTTCGCCAGACACAAAGGAACACGGGACACACTCGCAACAAAATATGTTCACCGTTTTAGTCGGATGATTATATTGAAACTGTCACAAAAAATGTCTAGCCCCCTTCCACGTGAAATTCCTGTTAATTCTCAAGAACTTGAGGATGGAGTAGTTCCACAACAAATTGCGAATTGTACTTGTCTTGGGTAATGGCACTTTAACTGCTATCATTATGACGGGTCGGGCCTGAAGAGGCTTATCAAGTACTATTTAGGTAGCTTCGTAGCTTTACTAATGTAAGAAGAGCAATTTTTTAAAATTGTTTTTCAATTAAAATTTTAAGATAAGCTCAGACGCGAAACATTTTGAACATGAGCCCTTCCAAAGTCCTCTGGTTAATCCAGTACGCGTACGTCAGTTCAGAGCCCCTCTTCAGAGGAAAGAATGGGCCGCACCAAGCTGCAAATGGGCGGAAACTTTTCAGTTTCCTTAGCTGAGCTTTTTGCTTTCGAACAAAAACAAAAACATCGTCACCACATTTTGGAGACAAATTTATAATAGTGTGCAATTTTCGGAGGAGGAGCTCGCTCCGAATATAAATCGAAATGGCCTGGGGGATGAGAACGAATATGCAGAATACTCCAATCAAAGATATAGCTGGGCCGATCCAGTAGTCAGTAGACGATGATGGGGAGACTGCTGTAAAAGCTGAGAGTGTTAATGTTGCTCATCACAAGTTCGAGAATTGAAAATGAACGGATCCAGCTCAGTTAGAAGAATGAAAGGGGCTAGCAGAAATGAGATGCAAAATAAGACTAGGACAAGTCCTTTTAGGACAGTGACGGTCATCTTTTTATGCAGCGCCGCTCTTCTTGCGTTCTCTTCTCTTCCAGTTCTTCTCTCTGAAAAGGCAAGATAAAAACATTTTAAATTTTTTTAGAGGAATCATGCAATTAAAATATAATAATATTGTAAAGGTCTTCATACCCATTTCAGCTAACACAGTTCGGACGCTGGTTAAAAAATCCACAATTTCGTTCCCGTCTGCAATCACAACTATAGCTGATCCCCAGGTGAGCATTGAGGTCAGACCGAGAATGCAAGCGACTACGAAAAGAAACCTTGAGACCTCGCTATGGTTCATGATCACGTCTACACAAGCAGAGGCATGGTGAAGGTGTATCCGTAAGCTAAAATGAGACATAGTCTTATTGCTGTCGGCCTGCTAGTGCGTGGTGCCGCGCTCTTAAATTCGGAAGGAGATTGGCAAATGCCATTAATCAATATTGCAATATCAGGTTCGCTTTTGCGACAGGTACGCGCCCATATGGTTCCTATTATCAGCTCAATCAGGCAAAAAACCACTTTAAATTTTGTGGAAAGTGCCACTTCAAAGTCATTTACGGCTAGTAGCAGATGGACACCGTTCTGAATGAGGAAGCTCAGAAATAAAAGGGAGTGGAAACAGCAACGACACTTCAGTTTTCTTCCTTCGTAGCGGAATCGTGGGTGAGTCTGTGACATTTCGAGTCCCATTTGTAGAAAAGTCCACCAAGAATCTTTGCTATTTTGAAATTTATGGTGAAGAGAAATTCATTTTCCAAAATCATTTTTCTTCAGCTCTCTACTCATAGCGCAGCGCTTCATAGCTTGACAAATACAATGAACTGGCCTGCCATATCATCTTCATTAACACGACGTAGTCCTGCTTTCTGAACACACTTATTATGACGTTTCCAATTATAATTATTGTGACTGACAGTGACTGTGGACATTTTATATATTTATCCAAAATGAACATGATTTGGGCAGTAAGGAACACGCGTGCCTTTTTAAATTATGGCGTGTTTGTGTGTACACATCCGGGTTTCAAAATTGTCTCTTTTTGGTAGAAATTAACTAAAAGCAGCTTTTCGAATAAAATAACCTACGCAATTCACATTTAATTGACACATTTTAAGTTCCAATACATTTCTTCGAGAGCAAAACTGTGATAATGTGATAAAGTAAATATTTACTGTCTGTCCATATTCGTGTTTATTCAGAGCAAATAGAACAGATTTAGATATGAAAGGGGGAAATGAAATTATATATTTTGCATACACCATTTAGAAATAGCATATTTTGCATTGACTTTTTTACTTAAAATTTACTAATCGATAATCGTTTATTGTATCAAGCAGAGACAATTTTAATGAATCGTAATCATAACAGTATAAATAAATAAAAATAAAAATGGATATAAGCTACTGAAAACATATTTTGTGTTTATTTAAGTGCAAGTACTCATTACTTTGTTTGTACTACTTAATATGGACTATGCGAGTTACATTAAGTGCGCAACTACACTTTTATACACAGTTTGCTAGAGTAGACAAAAATTAATTAAGACAACATCCAAAGCCTGAGCTCACAAACGTCTAAACACGCAAGTAGAAGTAATATCATTCACTGAAATAATTTGGCCCATTTGATGCTCGCAAAATTCCCTTCCTTGATAAATGTGTTCCTCCTTGCACTCACTTATCCAGTTAATAAACTGATGGGTGTGAACAAGCTTATTTCCTTCCTTTCTTCTTGTATGCTGCTAAATTAGAGTACATTTTATTTTAATATAAAAGCCATTTTATTTTTCATGAGTGAATTGCTATTGAAAATTGCACTTTGCCGTAAAGCCATCATCTGTAATTTCCTCCCCGAGAGTGAAGCTCACATCTGTGGTAGTCCGGCAGCTGCCAGCGGGCAAATCCAAAGCTACAGAAATGCTTTTTTTATCCAACCGTGAAGTAATAAAAAATAACGAATTTTCATGTTGGAACTGAGCGTCAAGTTGTCGGGCAACGGGCAGATAAGCGTTAGGCGATTAGTTTACCGTCGTCTCAATTGCCGAACCCTCGCAATCTAATACAAATCTTACAGTTTTAGCTTTCACTCCAAGGCTACAACGTAAGCTCTTTCCATTAAGAAATTAATACAGCAAAAAGTTTAAAAAGCAGTGAAGTAAAATAATGCTATTAGGTTTGCCAATGTTAAGAAAAAATTGATCATGAGAAAATATCAAATTTCAATTACTTATCAAATTAAGTCAAGTTCAATTTACTGTTAACTTTTATATAAGCTTATGGAGAGTTATAAAAGCTAAGCACATGACATAACAAAACAAATAATTCTATCCAAATAGGTTTTTATTAATTTTTTCAAATTGAATTTTATTTTTTCATTAAGCGTCAGTCCTTCTAAATGTTTGAATCTTAAATTGTTTCATATTTTTTATTGGAACCTGCTCAGTAATAACTTTCAAATTCTCTTATTTGACTACCTACCTACAGGCAGCAAAATATTAAAATTTTGAGGTAGCGTTACCTCATCGAGGAAGAAACCAGACATTCCAAAATCCTTTTCATACTGGGTAGATACGCCACAGTCTGAATAAAAATCTTGACAATTCAAAAATTCCAATAAAAATTAAAATGTTTGATTTAGCATTAGAAATGTTCATGCGAGCCCTCGGGCTTATAATTAGTGTCGATTTTAGTCCCTCAAATAGATTGAAGCTCTGCACCGCTGAAGCACTCCAACTGTACGAAAGAATCTTCCGTTTTCCAAGTAAAGTTAGCTTAATTGTGTTGGAGTGGGACCCAAAAAATTGTTGCTTCTTTACATCGGGTAAATATCGCCCTAAATATTGGGTGTGGTACCTTTCCGTCTTTTTTATCGTGACTATAATGCTCGGCTCATTTCTGGACGTAATATTTCATCAAAATGAAGTATCCAAGACTCATTTTATGATATCCTGTTTACTTGCGTTGCTGGTAATAAGCTTTTCTGGGTCAGCTACTCTCCTCATATCATACGTGGACGATATAGTGCTCGTATGCGACAATCTAATAACTTTGGTGACTGACATAGGTAAAAAAATTAAAACTTCTCAAAATAAATTTTATTAACCAATCACGATATATTTCGCGGCAAGAATTGATTTATTTGATTTAGAGTCCCGAAATCGTCGACAATGAACTGAGCGCCACAGCCCTGAGAAAAAAGCAGCTGCTTTGCCTCCTCCTCAAAGGCTTTGTATGTAGCATTTCCATTTTCTCCATTTTACTCTCGCCATTTCTTCTTTATACTGAACTGGACCCTTTTTCATACACATTTCCAAAATATTTTTCATCTGCTTCCTACACAACATTGACATCGCTCCGAATTGCAGCTTTTGTTGTTTGCGTGTTTGAAATTGCTCGATATTTTGTCATACTCGTTATCATCCTCGCGCTTCCTGCTGAACTCGCTCTGCAATGTTTTTCTGCTTTGCAGCGGTTGTCACAAAATCGGAGAAACTTTTATCATTTTGTGCATAATTACACCACATTGACAGCCATTAACGAGCTGGCAAAGGGCTCTATTTATAAGGCTTGCGGAATGTTTATGGGAGTTGGTCTCGTCATATTTGTAATGAGTAATATTGTAGCCATCGGCTGGTATACGGCTTTGCCTCTGATCGTGTATCTGCT
Source organism: Acrocyrtus sp. NNG-2020 (assembly GCA_027744115.1). Lineage (NCBI taxonomy): Eukaryota > Metazoa > Arthropoda > Collembola > Entomobryomorpha > Entomobryidae > Acrocyrtus > Acrocyrtus sp. NNG-2020. The sequence continues at coordinate 4,243 of JAHZND010004915.1, read as the reverse complement.
GGCACCTTTCCTCTCCCTCGCCTGCCTACTTTGCGTAGTCTTTCTTCTCCCATTAGCCATTTCTGTTCACAAGTGCAGTGAGAAACTTCTCAGGAAATTGTATTGTGACGTCACTGAAGGAGGAAAAGGAGCTAGTGCTGGTCAATTCATTTCCAGACGCGAGGCAAAAATTCAGCAGAAAGTGGTAGCGAGTCTGCGACCGTATTCATGTTGGTGTGGATCGCTATTTCCTTTGGAGAGGGGATCAGGTATTAGATACCTGTACTGGGTCAATCAGAGAACTGTGGAGGGGCTCATGCTGAAAGTTTTCCATGTTTAATGGCAAAATGGTAAACAAAAACTAATCTGGTTAGGTCAAAAAACGGATTAATGTTAGTGGTGGCGGTGGCCTTATATAATAGTTTAAATTGTTGTTATAGCAAATAGATATACTTTTAAAATGTAATTAAATTTTACAAAAAATTGATAAGACCATTTTTAGACATAAACATTTAGCTGATACAGCCTTAAAATTAAACCCCCGGAAATATTTGCTGTGATTGTTCTTGGCTCGGAGTCGGAAGTTAGTATTGTTAATAATGAAATGTATAATGGAAGAAAAAATAAAACGGAAATGATTGTAATAATAAACGACGTGATTTCATACACGATAGAGCTCATTTATATCATGTAATCAATGGACGCGCAACGTATGGGAAGGAGCTCAGGAACTCCGTTTGCTGAAAAACTCAACATAGCCAATATTTATTTATTTATTTTAATTCAATGACTTATTGTTGTAACTCACCACCAAAAGATTTGTGCTAATATAGGGCACAGCATACCCGGGAGCAGACTCTGTAATTCGACTAGTTAAAAGTGAGAGAAACTGCCTGGACATGGATTCAACTCTGCTTGAGTTGTAATATTTGAATACCAGCTTTCACCATTAAGATGAGCTTTTATAGATAAAATGCAAAACGAGTTTCTAATCAACTCTTTTTTGAATGAGGTGTGGCAATTGATTGTGGCTTGTGGCATGAAAAAATGAGAAAAAAGTAGTTAGATGGGGGATTCCTGTGAGCTCGAAAATTTACCACTTCATACTTTACTGTGAAATGTGAAGTGTTTCCGAAAAAGCAGTTGCGTGGGTTTTTTACTGCACCACACATTAAAAAATTGCATAGCTTAACTAGTAAATCGGCAAGTACCTAAGTTTGATTGCTATATTTAAAAAAACGTACATGACAGAATCGATTACTCTCAAAAAGTGCAAACCTCATTCAAATTAGAGCTGCTACCGTGTCACGTTGACACGTGCCTGACACGTGTCGGCACGTGTCGTTTCAAGGCACGTGCCTAGTTTTATGTGACACGTGTCAAAGTTTGACACAGACACGTAGGCACGTGTCGAGCACTGAAACGTGACGTTTTTCGAAATCCCGAAACGCGTTTCGAACGTGCCAAAAAACTAAATGTTGAGCAAGGAAAATCTGCAGATTACTACCATGATTTTATTGTTTCTGATAGAAATCTATCGCAGAATAGCAGAATTTCTACAATCTGTGTGCTTTCGGTTGTTGATTTTACCAGTACGCGTTTCCTTTTAATCAGAGAGACGTTAAAATACTATTAATATAGTAACCGACAGTGCTTACTGAAGATAGAGTCGTAGTTTCTAAATGCTAACGGTTGCTTCTAAGTGCAGCATTAATGCATTTTGTTCCGTGCCACATTTGTAGGGCCCATTTTTGGCGTTATTTCTCCAGTGTTATAAATTCTCCAGTGTTTAAAACGCCAGATCGCAACTACGCAATTAATTCGTTATGAGTTCATCGTGTATGCATGAAATTATTGCTGTGTAATCAAATAAAAGAAAAAAAATTATTTGGCACGTGCCAGGCACGTGTCGTTTCGTTCCAGAGCAGTGACACGATACGAAACGACACGCAAAATCTTGACACGATACGTGTCAAGGCTCCTGCGACACGTGTCGAAGGTTAGCACGAAACGACACGTCAATTTTGACACAAAACGACACGTAAGCAGCTCTAACTCAAATAACAAGTAATTACCTAATTTGCGACTTGACAAGTGACGATGAGGTAATTCAAGTTGGAAATTTGCTGTTGCAGCTCTTATGTAGCTGTGAATCTTAGTCATTGGAAAATAATTGTTACGCCATTCATTATCGTTACATATGAATTTCTGAGAGATAGCACATGCTGTATGCACACTTCACAACTCAAGCACATTCCATAAATTTCCATCGTCCCACCCACAAAAATGCCCGATTCTAGTCTCTTCACTTTTTTAACTATGCTTTCGGGTTAATTAGGGCCACGATCGGGAATTCGGGAGGCATGTCGCAACTGATCATTATTACAAATTCCCCGCGTGCCGGTCGTGTGTGATTAAATATAACCAACTTTACACAGATTTTACACGTGACGATTAATTAGAAAATAAGCAGCTAAACGAATTGATTTAATTTCTTTTATTGTGGAATAACTAGACAAATGATGATATCAATTTGGGAAGGTAAACCAATTGGCATTTTATCATTGTAAATCGGAAGGTAAATCGATTTTGATTTTGTCTCCTTTTTTAAGTTCATTACGTTTAGCTACGATTTGTTAACTTTGCAATTGTATTTGAAGTGATGGGCTTGTAATTGCCTAATAAACTGCCGACATAGTTCCACTTAAAAGATGTGTCAAACTTTTGTTCGCGCGACTCACTGGAATACCCAATGCTGAACACTTTGACTTTGCGGATTCATTATTACCTTATTTTCGTAATTTACGAGAGCTGAAGTGCTTCCAGTTGCATAATCTACTGGCATATAAAAGCCAGTAGGAATACGGCTAATGGCATTCTAGCAGAAGTATCCAAGCTGAACAAAAGCAAAAAATTAACTGAACTGTAAATTTTACGATTTTATTGTAATTTTATTAAAATTCAAGTCAACATGCTGTGAAAACTCTTTGCACTTTTGTTAGTGGTAGCTGCTGTCTGCGCAGCTCCTCCCTCCGTAGGACTCACCAAGACAAACAGCGCTGACCCGGACCCGTCACATTACATATTTATTGACGACATATGGGTACGTCTGACTCTACATCTCTTTCCCTCTATAAATTTGCTACTTCTTTAAGCATTTTATTTAAATAATCGATTTCCGATTCCAGACATCCCCTCTAACTTACGAGCAGGCAGCTTCATTCTGCATTGGCAGGATTGGCGGTTCTTATAGACTGGCTTCGTTGGAGACCAAGGAAGAGGAAGAGTTTGTCACTCAATTGGCAGTCGACAAGATTGGCGTGGATCAACTTTGGATTGGTGGCAAGTGGAACGCTGGAAGCAACTCTTTTGTTTGGGAAAGCGGGGTACCATTCCGTAATGGAGTCAACTGGATGCCCGGACAGCCTTCTGAAAGAAACAGTAACGGTCGCGTGGCACTCGTCGCATCTAGCAGTGCCCAGAAGGGACTTACAACGTTAAATAACAACGAGCGCCGATTCTTCGTGTGCAAATTCCAGCAGCCAACACCTTAATATTTTTACGGCTCGATTATTTGCAACGGTTATTTGTTATGTAAATGTCAACTGCTATGGTTTGCATTGAAGCATGTCGTTGTAAAATTAAATTTGTCTGAATTCCACCAATGAAAATCGCTGAAAGTGTGAAGTAGGATGGTTGGCATCATTAATCAATTATCAATATGCAATTACAATTTTTAGAAGCAGGGTTTGGGCACTCATATAAACGTAACGACTGCTTACAGTTGACACTTTCACATTTCAGTGCTTTCATATGTCTGGCTAGATTGATAAAGAAATACCTACACAATGAATGGTTTATTCAAGAAAAGGCGCTAATAAGTAGTTAAATGACGAAAAAGCTTTCGAAAAGAATTTTATCCATAAAATGATAATAGCTTTTTACTTTATCGCATTTTACCATACTTGCTACTTATTCCCACGTATTCGTGTTTGCCGAACCCACTCCATTTAAACAGGAGGAATGTTGCGTTTTATGTAAACAGAAATTTGATATACTTGGACCCTTTCTGGGATGTCCCCTTTATTGATGCTCCTCCAAACTATGTGCTGGCTACAGCTGCGAGCATTTTCATAAGCCATCTAAAATGATGAGATTGCCGAAGTTCGTTTGGGTAATTTGGCTCACACAGGTCTTAGGAAACAACTATGACAATTTTCCCATAAATATCAAATTGCTTTGTTTGCCGGCTCAAGCGGAGAAC
>JAHZND010004914.1:0-24895 GCA_027744115.1 Acrocyrtus sp. NNG-2020 | reverse complement strand
CTTTGTATCCATCCCCAATCTGGACTTTCCATTGGTCTCTCCTCTTTCCTACATGTCAATCAAAATCATAATCCTACGCCCTGTTTTACGAATTTAAAATGAGCTTCTATGGCAGCTTCTATTTACACAGAAAACACGCACAACCATTAATAGGATTTCAAGACTGTACCGAACCAAACTAAAAATGGTGCATTTTGAGTGTATTTTGTTGAGAAATAATCATCCCAGTACTCTGCTACTCAAAATTTGTTAGAATATCAATTCTAAGCATTGCATTGCAGAGCATTGCAATTTGAAATAATTTTTACGGCAGCTCGATATGAAAAAATTCTCATAGTGGAAAGCAGCCGAGTGCAACTTTTCTATGCGAATGCATTTTTGGGCGATTAAGGTTTACCTTAACCATTTTAAATACAAGTTCACCGGAAATATATTCACTTTACTACAGCTTATCACTGAGATGGGCTGTGTTGGAATTTTATAATAATAGCTGGGGCAACAACGTTGCAACTTTACGTAAGCAAATTCATGAAAGTATTTACGGCATCAAATGTAAACGGTCAGATCTGTTCGCTCTCATTACAAACTTATACACCTACCGAAAGCATGAATACATTAAAGGTGATTTCAGCTTTTGAGCGAGAAGCGGAAGTCAAAAAAGCCAAACAGACTACCCACATTTACCTCTACCTAAGCGCGTCGCAATTCGTACTCGCATCACATTTCTAACTTAAACACACGCTCCGAAAAACAGAAACTTCTAAAAAGCAGAAGGGGTAAAAAAAGCTGAAACCATGCCTGGATTAAAGTAAAAGTAGACTGTGCATCCGGCGTAAATCTACGTTCCATTGTACCTTGAGCTGATTTCCGATTTTTTTTAACTTGGTGACAAGTCAAAAAGTGTTTTGATAGTTTCGAAGTAGAAAAAAAATAAGCAGCTACTATACTTTGCTTAGAGTAGTTAAAGTAAGCGATAGTAGACCCCAAGATAAAAGAAAAGAAAACCTCACGGCAGCAAAAAAAACATTTTGAGGAGAGTAGTAGTGGGAAATGGTGACTGTGGTGGAATCACGATGATGACGACGATAATAATATGTAGTAAGCAAAAGCACAAGCTCTTGGAAGATTGGCAGATAGGAAGGATGAATGAAAGATGAGTTTGCTTCTTTTTTCTCTCAAACAGTTCCCTTTATCTCCTTCCTCTCTGGATTGGAGGCATCATCACTATCATTATCATACTCATCATACGAAGAATGGAGATCAGAAAGGGATATAATATGTGAATTCGTATACATAAGTAAGTATTTTGTATTGAATGCAATATGCTCGAGCTTCGAGGGAAAAAAGCAAAAAAAATACGGGAGTATAATAAGTAACGGGGACAATAACATTATAGATGGTGTGGGGTACAAAAAAAATCCGTATAAATAAGATATATCAATATACGATCTCTCCGTGAAAACGTATCACTTATTCATATAAAATTGTAATATATAGGGAGAGAGGCACAGAAAGAAAAAAAAATAATGACATGACTGCATAAAAATGTTTGAGATTTTGAGAAAGAAAAGGTTGGAGAGATGCATGAGAGAGAATCAGTGACTTGGCTTGAGACAGCTTTTGTCACAACAAAAGTTGTGAATAAATACGTGCATCAAATCTGCATTGGAATGAGCCTTTTTTTTCTCTCTCTCTCTCTCTCTCACTTTTTTTTCGTTGACAGACACAAAAAAGTACACTTTACGCGGAGCAAAAGTTTACTGAAAAAAATATATCTAAAAAAAGTGAGATTTGCGAGAATAAGCTATACCAGAAAATTCCCGGCATGCTTTTATTAAAATATTCTTCGTGTCAAAAGTTGTCCCAGAGAAAAAATAAAGATTTACAAAAACAAAGTCAGTAAACAATTCCAAAGCGAAGATAGCCAACGGTAAAAAAAATTGGTGGTGGTGGTGGTGGGAGAAGCTTCCTTGAAAATTTTCTTACGACAGACAATTAGGTATTTTGCAATGTTGCAATACGTCGGAGAATGCAGGAAATTGGAAATTTGAGGTACCGTAATCACGAGATTGAAAATTGTATTAAGAAAAAATACTCTTATAGTTAGCAGGATATTGGTTCAAGGGTGGATTGCTGAGCGCATCGTTGTGAAGTGAAAATCTAGCTGGGATGATGAATGACGCAAGTAATTGAATCACCGCATCACATGTTTACCTTCCTACGCATGAGACCGCTTGTACTCTCTAACCTTTACTAGCAGAACCAAACATATTTTTACGTAATATTAACGAAATTAGCAGCATGTGTGGGCCCGATCTAATCTCGAGAGTGTATGGAAACCAAAAGATGAGAAAGGTGAAAAGTATTCTTAATTATTTAATGCGATGCAATTTAAATTGTCGACTTTTATCTAGCATAATTAATAAGTTGAATCATTTACGCAAACGAATGCAATGAATGGGTCTGAATTTTGAACCATAGTTTAACGCCATTACAATTTATTTAAATCTGGCAATTTACTAATTTTATACTAGATTCCTCTTTATTTAATTTTGGATCAATGTTTAGATAGAACGAAAGTAAACTTACATATCATATTTTTGATAATGAATGAGGTATTAAAATACAATAAATTTTAATATAATTTTGGGAGCTGTGTGTTTACACTTTTTAAAAGTTTCAACTTTACTACCCCAAAAAATTTTGCATTCATTTCATGAGCTACTGATAAACTGCATTAGAAAGCAGCAATTTGTAAATATATTTTTAGCCACGACCACAGCGCAAACCGCAACTGCCTCCGTAATCAATTGATGCAGGGTGAAAATCCAATTTTTTGGTTTCAACTCTGAAAATGTGCTATCCCTCACAAAATATAAAAAACGCACACGTCATGACACCGTTAAATTACAAATTCGTTGAACACAACATTCAATGCTTTGTACAATTAAATTGACAACTTTGAATTGAGTCATTTATAGAAAATGATATTGCATAATAACCCCCTTCACGACATGATCCATCTCACAAATATTTTTTTCCTTCTCGACTGCACACCACCACCATCACCGTATCGGATACAAAACAGCGTAACTTTTATAATAAGATATGATGTTTTTATTAAACGCTTTACAATAACCAGAATAAAGAATAAAAAAACATTCAAAGGATTATCACTCATAATAAATAAAGCGGACAAGAGAGCCTTTCCGTTCGCTACCCGCTTACTTTACCACAAATAAAAGAATAGCACAAAAAGAAAATTATCACAACTCACAACTACATAACCCTATTGCGTAACAAATGTCGTAGAGACAGATACCTAGTCGAATACGATAGGGCTGCATTTAAACATTTTTTTATTATTTCTTCCATCCCATAACCAAATTTAATTCATCGAAACGGATGAATTGCCACTTTTTTTTTCAAAAAGTACGCTCACCACATTACGTGTAAACCTCCTTTTGTTTATCATTGTGTAAGTATTAAAAAATAACATCTTTTTCTCTTAGAAGGGTTGACTATTTCAGAGTTTCAAACTCAGCACTTCTCTAGTCAGTGGGCATGCTCCCTTTTACACCGCTTCCATTCGTCATGCCACCGTCACTATCTCCTTTTTATCGTTGTCATTTTACGTTCAAAAATTAGAATTTTTTTTAATGCTGGGAAATAAGTGTCAAAGTAAATTGTAAAATTTTTGTTGGAAAACTTTGATATCACAACTTTATCAGTGTTTTTTTGAGCTATGCATCCATGTAAATTTTCATTCAAAGATTTTTTTCGCCTTATATAACTGCATGCGAAAGCAAACCAAATAATTTTTTGAATGGGATACTTCCTACCAAGATATAGACTTTTTTGAGCATGATACGATAAAAAAATAAAGAAAATGTGATGTGATGACGATTATTGTGCTTGATAAAAGAGTGTAAAAAGCTGCGTGTCATGATCGTGATTCAACACTTTTCCCTAAAACATTATCACCGCCATCGTCGATATATGAGAAACTGCACGGTGCTCTCAGCGCGGAGGATAAGTGCACTTAACTGATATCTGCGTGGGGACTAGACTAGAAGAGATGGGATGTGATGTGAGCAAGTTTAGAAGATGTTATTAAAAGGATGATGAAACGAGTGTTTGATCAGAGTGCATCGCGTATCGCATGATAGGATGAATTAATAGTGTATGCAGCATGCGTAGATATAGTGGCGTGTGTGTGCATTCATGCAGGAAAAGTGGTGGAGAGGAAGTTGATGTTGATATGCAAAAGGAAAGTCGCCCTAGTACGCCCCATAAATGTATAGTACCCAGCGCGAGATACTTTTTTATGCGTTTGCCGATATATGTAGAAGTGTGTGGTGTGCGGTATTGGATGAAAAATGGGCATGATGATGACTGGTAAAGGATTCGTTTCGCTAATCGATAAAAGAAGGTTAGGCGATTGCAAATCAGCGGAGCAAAGTGCATATTATCATTATCTACAAACATGAATTTGACACGGATCCGTCTCTTTGACAAACCCCAACTTCCTATTTCAACTAAAAAAACTTTCTTTAGACAGTGCAGTGGTTTCTACAAATTTCTATTTTTTAGGCTAATTCCTAAGACAAAGTTACCTAAGGCGTTTCTTACATGAGAGCCTTATCCGTAAATTTTGCAAGTGAAATTTGAAATTTTTACTTGAATAGGAGATGTAGGTATAATTAGAGAAAAACGAAAAGGTCACTTACTCTTACCTTGATGACTGTTTTTCCTAGAGGTCTTCTTCTCCTTCATCCATGGGTATTCTGCAATGAACAGAAAGGAAAAAAATACATTTTATGCAGGGAAGAGTGAATGTTTTTTAGTGTTATCTAAGCGAATCCATTAGCTTGTCAATGCAAGTTTTCCCCCTTTTTTGGCGTGCTCTGCTGATTAATGGATGTAAGCAAATATACATACTTGGACTTATACTTGATGAATTCGGACCTGATGAAAGCTGAGGTCCACTAGGGTTACTACAGTAGAGCGGAGGTGTAGATGGATCTTGATGACTTGGACTCATGTGAGGATGCATCGCTGCCAGGGCAAGGGTTGATTGATTCATCGTTAACGGGGTCAAATGTGCACCAGTGCTGGGACTGAGTTGACCAACGCTCGTAGCACTCCCTCCATTCATGCAAACTCCTCCACCACCAGAGCCAGGAACTGCGTTCCCTCCTCCACTTGGAACAACAGGGACACTCCCCATTATCTCTGCCATGCAAGGTCGACTCGCAATGAAACCTGACTCCGTCGGAGTCTCAAATCCTTCAAGAGAGTCAATGCTTTCCATAGTGAGAACCGACGAGGATCCTGGACTGCTCGTGTTATTCACCATTTGCTGCTGACCTATACCATTATGATGCCCTCCGCCAGCAGACGTGGCCGAGGATATGTTACTAGCGTTGCTGCTGTTGTTACTACTTCCATTAGCCGGGTTACCATTATTTGATGTGTGACCAGTGATCACATTTCTTGTCCAACAAGGGGACACTCTGTCAATCATCGTGGTCGTACGACAGGATGTGGAGGGAAAATATATAAAAGTCAGATGATTGACGTCCCTTGATGACTTTCCTGCTGATTGACGTATTTACACTTCTTTTTCTTGAATTAAAATATCTTGTTTGGGAAATAGGATATTTCACTCGCTAAAAATTATTCCTCGTTTTTTGGGAATAAGAAAAAAAATCTCTTTATCCCACTCCTCTCTCCTTTCCAGCTTCCTTTTTTGAGTTGGACGGAAGCGAGAAAAATACTTGAAATTTTAGAGTGAGCACGAAGGAACAAAAAGGATAAAAGGAGCTCTTTCTTTTAGCTTCCCTTTTGTACGTACAATAATGTCTTATTCCGTGCCAACTTTATTTTAGAACTGTTGGGTGCATGCTCGTGTCAAGATAAAAAGGGTTAAGACAAAAAGGGTTGTTCAAGTAGTCTTTTTTTACTTTTTTTTCTTGTTCTTTTCCTCTCTGTCCTTCCTTTCTCCCACTTTTTAGCATTCTCCTAGTTAGCTTCCCAGCAGTAATATAAAGCTGTGCAGTAACTAGTATAACTGCAGGGGACCATATGTTTCAACTTTTGCAGGAAATTCTTGACAAGGGAATAAAATAGACATGAAGAAGAAGAAAAAAAACTTTTCTTGTTTTCTGCATGTGTCTCCCTTCACTAAAGTTCATTTTTCAATAATATGTTCGTTGAAATATAATAATATCATTTAAGTTTCAGAGTATAACCGTCTTTCTCCTTTTTTTTACATTAAAAACTTTTAAAAAAATATGCAAAGTTTCTAGAACACGCTGTGTCGTCACTTAGAGAGCTCAACTTGAACTGTTTTTTATTCTATCCTCCTTTCGTCCTTTCTCTCTCTTAGCTCAGCTGCAGCAAAATACTGAATTGGGGTTAGTTGCGAAAAGGGATGATTTTTGCTTCCCTCTCTGCAACTCTCTCTATATTTTCCCTTCTTTTGCCCTTATTTGTAAAACGCTGATGAAGAATAGAACTCAATTGTGTTATCTCCGGGAAAAAACTTTTGTGTAGTTTATTTCAATCAAATTGAACAGTGATTTTTATTTACTGGGATAAAGTAGGCAGACTCTGATATAATAGAGTGGGTTCCGCCGGCATTCCCTCTAACTGGATAAGACACGGAAAGACCATGAATCTTTTTTTTCCTCAGATACAGATTTGGATACAGTTACATTTTTTCCTCCCTTCGTGTTTCTTACCAACTTACATAGAAGTTGCTTGCACTTTCACCACTTGCCAGAAACCTAATAAATCACTTGAAACAGAGTCTCTCTTTCTCTCCGCTGCCTTGCTTCCTTATAAAAGTGTAGGCTGCGGCGGGTGTATATGTCTATATATTTTGTCTTGTACAAAGATCTCTTCCTTCCAGTAACCAGTTCCCTTGCTGGAGTTTTATTATATGGTTATTGCCTTGGCTGGAGTGGATGGAGTCCCATAACCATTCCATAATCGGACAAACAAGTAGTTTAAATATGGCTTTAGCCAATAATACTGTCGTCACGTAGTCATACTTTTTCTCGGTCTTTTTTTCGAGGGTAAACAAACCGTGTCTTCTTTGCGGTAAATAGGACAGCACAACTTTTACTCTACATAAACCACAGGAAGCAATTATTATTTTGTTATTGTATCGTAAATAAAAAATCCTTTTCGTTTTTTATCTTTTTTCATCCCTGTCTGTAGCGAGAGATGTGGAGGGAGTACTAGCTCACCCAAAAAGAGTCAGAATTTTTGTGATGTCACAAGTCGCACAATAATCACACACGCACACCGAAAACGTTTTTCAGGGTTTCTTTTTTTGTACAAAAGAAATGACTTTATTTGCTCAGAGAACCCAGTTTATTCCCTTTTTATTGAACTCTCACGGGAGAAATACGAAAGTGCAAAGTACCGTAACAAATCCAACAATACAGCTGGAGTGTCAGTAAATTAGAGTGGTGAACTTTTTATTCATTTCACAGAGCGTTTTTTATATTTTGGGCAGCGATTTCGGGGAAATACGGAAAAAATTAGTGCTGGCCTTGTACGGAGAAAATTTGACCGCGAGAAGTACACCCTAGAACAACCCTTTGACGTTTCTGCTATTTTTTTTGGAAAAGTCACCTCACCAAACACTTTCACAACACTGTTTTGAAGAAGGCCGGAGAAAGGAGTGTTTCCAGTTGTGGAAAAAGAGGAAGGGAAAATATATAGTTCCTTTTGAAAACTAAAGTTCACAATTTCAGCAAATATGTAGATTATTGAAAACGGAGAATATTTTTCCGGAAAAGTGAGAACATATTCGAGAAGAAATTTTCCGTTAGATATTACATAAATCGCTTTCTCCTCCGCGTTGAGCTTGACTCGGGTAGAACTGTGAGTGGGAAGAAGACATTGAAAAAGTTGTAAAAACTATATTTGCCACATGTTGCGGGTCCATTATGGAGAAAAGTGAGGACATTCAATAATGATGGTACACTCACACTCAGAAAAAAGTGGAGAACCAGTCAGTCAGTATAGTCATATAAAATGATGGCATTTTCCAAACTAATGCAATGGAAAAAACAAGGGGACCTCTTGCTGGTTTTCTTCGTTTCACCACCACACCGCCACCATCACCGTGTTATGGTAATCCCAGTGCAAGAAAAAAAAATTCTCTTTTTTTATATAACTTTGTCTTCTATTTTTTTCTTGTTCTTCCTTCCGACTCTGATGTGCTCTGCCTACTCTTCTTCTGGAGACGAGAGGAAGCAGTTTACTGTTCCAGTAGGGATATTACTACGATGTAATATTACGCTTCATATACGATTCGCTCATGTATTTTTTTGGACGATGAGAAAAAAAATACGCGGAGAGGGAGTTCTCTCGTCGGGAAAAGAAGGGAATCATATGCCTCTTATTTTACGTTGTTCTGCTCCTTTCTTCGGATATGCTTTGATGGTGGTGAGTGACGAGTTATTGGATGTAGCCCTTTTTCTTTCACACCGTAAAAAAATATCCGTACACACATGTACCGAGAGAAGAAGAGCTTTTTTTTACACGGACGAATCCAGATAAAGGAACCACTTGTACGTGCTATCGCACGGAATGTATTTGGTTCTGCTGGCACAACTAATCATAATCCTCTTGGCTCTGAGCTCAATCTGAAATGCTGTTGCGTTTCGCCCAAAAGGAGTGGAGGAGCTGCCCTGTGTGAACAGATTCAACTGCCCGTTCTTCCACACAGTCCATTTTTTCCGGGTGGATGGTCCTCTTCTCTTCTCGCTGCTACTAGTTCTATAAATATGTTATTTTTTTCTTGGAGGGCCAGCTCTAGGTGGTGAGAATGGAGTCAAGTAGTAGTAAAAAGTCGGAGAGAGGGTAACAGTAACAGTGAAGTGTAAAGATGATTGTGATTTTTGATGTGATGATGCTTTTCCTCCTTACACTTGGCTTGGCAAGTCACTCGAGCAGCTGCTTTTTTGCTCAATGATTACGAAATTGATATGGATATGGTTATTCTTCCAAGAATATGTTTGTCTAAGAAAACGGCAAGGCAACTGTTTTGGAGTTTAGCAGTGCAGCTGAAAATTATTATTACGATATGGCAGCCCTTTTTTAAGTTTTCTTTTTGCTGACGACGCAGAAATTTTTCCTGCTTAATTAAATGGTTTGCCTATTTGTGCACCAATTTTTTTCTTCTTAATTTTCTGCCCAGAAGAGTCTCTATGCAAAAGATTTTCACTGATTGAGTGAGAAAGAAATTTATGGGTGGCGATGACGAGAACAAATATATTTTCTTTTTTTTTTGTTTCTGTTGCTCCTTCAAAGCCCTCTCTTCTCTTCATTTAGCACTGTCTATTTAAAGGAAAATGAAAATCAACAAAAACACCGACGACACAGTGCACGTTGCTTTTTCCTTGTTTACTTTTCTTCAACAGAGAACAAAAAGGAGTTCCAAATACAATGTCCTCCCGTCCTGTGAGCCTTTCCCGAAACGTACAAAACAAGAGGCGGTGAGCAGCGCGTATATATTTTCCTCTCCACTTTGCTTCCCTTTTACAAAAAAAACTGTTTTTGTGTACCGACTCAAAAAAAAACGTGAATGAGACTGAATGATGCGCTGCGCTCTTCACTTCACACTACCATCACATCCACCACCGCATCGGCAACTGAGGTAGGAGAAATACGCTGTAAAGTAGTAATGGAAAAAAAAGAATTGTGGCGAGAGAAAAAAAAAGTTTTTTTTTTGTTTTGCCTCTATTATGACGTGTTGATGGTTTGAATGTAAATGACAATTTTTTTCTGTACTTTTCGCTGCTGCTGCGGCATACACAGTGACAGAAAAGACTGCTCACTGACGTATCAGTGTCTCTTCAGTTTAAAATAGGAGATTAAACCCAGCGGGACAGGAGATAGCACTAAAACTCTCGACTCGTGTCTTTTCTTCTCGCTGTAAAATCCAAAAAGAGAAAAAAAACAAGTTCGGCTTGATGTTTTTTTATGTGAGGAGACCAATGAATTAATACCTCAGAAATTTTGTTATTGTTCAGGTTGTACAATTTTTCGTTGTCTTTTCAATCTCGAAAAGAAAATGGATGCGTGCCTGACAATTGTACTGCGTACAGTGTAAAAAAATGTTTAAAAGTTGGATTCAAGAAAACTGAAAATTTTTAGCTTAAGAAAAAAGAAAGATTTTTTAAGGAGGTGCCAACAAATGACTTCCAGTTGGATTCTCAATAAACATTATCATATTTTTTGGCTACTGTGCCAATACTCATACTCAGGATCAATGGTAAAATGGGTCATCCTGCCATTGTTAGGTGCTACTTTAGTATTTTGCAAGCGAAAATATGGATAGGGAGCTGGTTGAGGAGATTTAATTGTATTGTGTTTTGCTAACGGTTTTGTTTTCGTTTCAAGTGTCAAGAAAAGATTGAATAACCTTTGAGGTGAGAGAAATAGCTATAGACACGGTTTTGTGTCTTTTTCGAGTATTTTGAGATTCAGAGTGGAATAATAAACATTTTTCCTATATAGAAATGGTAGACTTGTAAACTAGTAAAAATGGATATAGAGGAACGGGTGTAAACCGTTTTCTTTCTTTACCTTTTTTCCTCTCCGTTTTGTTGATTGTCACTTGTCACTTGATATATCACTTTTCTAACAATGAATGAATTGGTTAGGGAAAAAAGTAGGCTGAGAAGTCAGCATAAAGCTGTCTTTTCAAGAAGTTCGCTTTTCTTTCTTTAAAAAAACTTGCGAAAAAGTCAATAATAATATTTTATACCTTTAAAAACTGTGATTTGGCAGTAGGGCCGAGTATACATTTTTCCTTATTAAAATGAACCAATAGATTTTATTCTAGTTTGGCTGTATTTCAATCTTTTCCCCGTTTCAATTTTTTTTCTCTCGTACGGTAAAAAAATCCTTTTTTTCAAAGACGGAGATAGATGCTAAAGGATCCCCTTCAGTCTTCAGTTGTTGAACCAAATCGAATCAGGAAATTATTCCTTTTTTTAAATCAAAGGGATCTCGCCTTAATCCCTTTTTGTCTTCTCTGTAAAGTTGCGTGCAAAGAAATGGAAGGAATGGGGAGAAGCGGGTGTATTGAAGTGAGGAAGACGGAGCCCTTTTTTTTCTTCACGAGTATTTATGTATCCCACCTACTCCTCTGTCTGAGGATCTATCTTGGAAATTAATCCCGTGTGATACCCATCCACTTCACCACCACCACCACTTTCAACCACGCTTTTCCTCTCTTTTCTGTGAGTGTGTGGAGGAGAGAGGGTTGATTTCAAATCGAAATGTGGAACTCCGATAGTCGCCGTCTGTGTGGAAACTCTGAGGATCCTTTCGCTACGTTTTATTGAGACTGACACGCACTTTCAATCCAAACTTTTTTAGTGCAATCCCTCTCTCTGCATTATTTCATATATAATTATTCACGTAAGAAAGTAGTGCTCCGAAAAAACGAGTGAGCTAATGCTAATAGGAGTAAAAATTGTGTAGCGAGGAGCTAACTGTGTGCAGTGCACCACAACCACGCAACGAAAATACAGAGAGTAGGAGAGGAATGGAGAGAAGGAGTTATCTCCTCTTTTTGGGAGCACTCCATATAAAAAAGAGTAGAGCACAGGGTATGCATTGCAAAGATGCTGTTGTGGCTTGCTGTAATGTGATGTGGTGCAATGGTTAAAGAGAAGAAGTTTTTTTTCGCTGATCAGCTTGCGTTTTAGCCCATTCAGAGGGGATGAATGAGCTGATTTCTCGAGAGCTTTGTGTTGGGAAAAAGACTTGCACTCCGAGAGCTCTTGTACACGGTTGGATTTGGAAGTGGAAAGGAAGACGGTGATATTACGACGATACCTCGTGGTTTTTCTCCAGCAGTGAGTGTGGCAAGAAAGACGGGACTTTCCACATTTTTGATGTATTATGTTACGCTTTTTTCCGTGTCCTTTTGGAACACAATGGGGATGCACGCGCTGGAGCAGAGCAGAACAGTTTAAAATGAGATAGGTAGCTACTATGATGAGAATATTTTTGTATAAAAATGCTCAAGTAGGACAGAAAAAGTTAATTTTAGACGAGTCAGATACTCTTGCTAATTTTTTCTATTAATTGAAAGTAAGCATTCGCAGATTTAATGTCGATTTTGAATATCAAAACAAGTGGAATCGTTATCGGGGCAATGTAAACATAAACATCATCATGTAAGAAAGAAGAAACTTTCACCTGTCATGAGCGGTGGCGTGGCATGATGTACATAGCTAATTTGGCATTTTTCGTGGGTTACACAGAACCATTTGATTATTTAGCATTTGACTGTAAATTATGATAAAAAATGTTGGAAATCCTACATTTTTTATCATAATTTACAGTCAAATTTCCACACATTTCCACACAGCCGCCACATTTTCTGCTAGACAAGTGCAACTGTTCTAAGATCTACGATGTGTGTGTGAAAACCTTTGTCCCTGCCACGTCTCCATTTTCTTACAAAATATGACAAGGAAGAATGAAGGCGTACATGAAAGCGAAATCATAATTTATGAAATATCATTTTATCAGCTCTCTGCCTATAACACGCTCAGTATTTATTATTGGCGGGATATAACTTCTGTTAATGCACCTCCTTATTAATATAGAAGTGGTAGCGGCTCCTAGCTAAAAAATATGAATATTTTTTTAAGGTTGCGCGGAGATCTCTGATGATGCAACAACACGAAAATCTGCATTGTTAACTGAAACATATATCATAGTGCTTATTGATACTGCCGTCATTTCTATTATCCCCAAACAAAAAAGGAAGTCTCATGTACAGAAATGCATGGATAAAACTATTCATTTAGACGTGAAGTGAAGCCAGTCACACTTCTCTCTCTCTATTCTCTCCTTCTCATTTCTTTCTTTTAACTTTTAATAGAGAGAAGCGAGAGAAAAAATTGTGAGCGGGCATTGCCACAAACACCATATTATCCTTGCTATAGCTCACTTCGGCGTTCCACACTTTTTTAAAAATAGTATGCAAGCATGCATGATGCATGCCAAGCAAAAGCCTTCCTCCACATCCATTGTAAAGTTTTCACTGGGAACTGCACACTGTCTAAAAAGAAAAAGGGGAGATGACGTTTTTGGCATCGAGGAAACAATGAGATCACTCAGCCATACCGTCATAAATTTATCTAGTCGATTTTTGCCATAAGTTCCTAAAACTTCCTTTATCGCCTCATATTCTCCCGCTTTCTCTCTGTTTTTACGCTCTCACTCATTCAACAAAATCATGCACGCATAGGGATGGAAAAAGCGAGAGAGAAGAAAAAAAACAAAATAATATTTTTGGATACATACCCCACCACTTTCCCAGGCAGGGCACTTTTTTTCTACTGTTTTAATTTAAATAGGCTTTACACAATAACTCCAAAAGCTACGAGTGGTAAATCTATTGAGTAAAAAAAAGATTTTCCTTACTTGGGCGATTTTTTCCCTCTAAAGCTCCCTTTCCATATGATTACCATATAAGCTGTATTCGTCGCCAAGAAAAAAGCGCATAAATTCGGTGAAATGTTATAAAAATGTGGGTTCCCGGAGGAGACTAAGGCGGAGTTTCAGTAGCATTGTTGTGTACTATATGCTGGCAGCCGAAAATTATTGTGTTTTGGGTTAGGTGTAGGCAGTTGGGAAAAAACATATTGAGAATGTATCTTCCTCTCTGTGTGGTAGGCTAATTAAAATATTTTTTGTATTGAAATTGCCCAGTAAACATTTTTTTCCCTTGAACTCCTCAAAAGTATATAAGAGTGCTGCCATGTAGTATGCGGACGTTTTCATCCATTTCCACTTATGACATTGAAAGCTATGGAGGAAAGCACTTAAGACGTTTTATAAATGGTTGTACAATCGCGGGAAAGGGAAAAAAGTGCAACAACGAAGAAAAAAAAAACTTTTGGAAAAGGAGACCTTCTTCTAGTTCCTACCATAACAGCACAGTTTTTTCCCTTAAAATACAAGGATAATAACAGAAAAATACTTAATGCCAAAGTCCATTGTTATGCAATGCGCCCTATAAGCCTTACCACCACCACATTTCTTAGAAAGCAAGCTGCCATTCACGATAGCTCTACCCTGTCTATTTATACCGAACAATGTGTAATGTACTTTTTCCGGATTTTCTGGTGTAAACTAAACTGTGTGGTAAAAACTAAAAACGGAGAGAAAGAAAAAAAATGTGGAGGTATATGAATGACTTTTAACAAAGAAACGAGGAAGTAAAAGGTAATAGAGAAAGATGGGAAAGAAGAGAGCAAGTAGAAAGAGCAGAAGCTGAATTTTTCATTGTCACATGCAGTCATCCCTCTCATTCTGGCCTTTTCTGTTTGGGTGGAAGGAAGAAGACGAAGAATAAAAAAAAGAACACAAATTTTTTTCCCTTGATATGCCTCCCTATACCTATCCCATATGGATATATAGGAGGAATGAATCTTGCTATATTTTTTTCTACTCGCTGAATAACTGAATACAAAAGTGTAGATTTTTTTACACAAAAAATGAGTACATATTATAATAGAGGAGGATATAAGGATTTACTTGCATGAAAATAAAGAACTAAATAAAGATATGCAGAAAATGCCTTTTAAAAATGTCTTAATCCACTCATTCCATTTCATTTATACGTATAAATTTCCTCCCTCTATTAAAACTGAATGGGGAGATGCACGTTGGTTTCTCAATGGCGGTATTTTTTACCAGAATGTATATATTTTAGTTTGATGAATACGTCCTTTATTGTGACACAGAAAAGACGAGGAAGGCGATGAGTTTGCTATAATAAAAAGATTCTCGAAGAGAAGTCAACGCCATGCAGTGGTTGGTGAACCCTTTTTTTCATCGGCTCTCGCTCTCTACAAAAAAAATATTTTTTATGGGCTCACTCACATTGTAAAAATAATGTCATGTCTGTTTGTACATAATAGTTGGGAAAAAGAGTAACTTTAATCGGTAGTAAACATGTGTTAAAAATGTTAAAAAGCTTAGCTCATGTGCCTGTTTTCTAATCCATATTAGAAAGAAGTCGGCAAAAAAGAGATTTTTATATTGTGTGAGGATGTCATTTATAAAAATATAAAAAAATGTATAAATAAATTTTATTTGCGTAATAGAGTAATAGAGCCGTATGTGCTGAGTCACAAAAAAAGAGAATGTGCGCTTTTTTGTCCTTACATTGAAAAAAAAACGTACAACTTTTTAAAATATTTTTTTTTCATTGCTACTCCTGATCGTGCTGGGTTTATGGCGTGGTGTAAAGAAGGGAAAATGTTTTATTTTGTTGTGGGCGATGACAATGCACTATTTTCTCTTGGTATGGGACCGTTTTTAATTTTCTATCCTGTTTTGCGTATCATTCACAAAAATGTTTTTTGTTAGTCGTCAATATTACCGCTGAGGAGCTGACACTACGAAAATGATAACTTTTTTCGGATAAAAAAAAGGTTGGCCAAGGCCTACACGGACAAACTAAAATTGTGTGAGGGAAATATAACAACGATTCTGTTACTCTTGCGGTTTATTGCTTTTTTGTCAGCTTTTATTTGCTCCGAGCTTTAAATTTTATTTTTTGTATATTCATTGATCTCTCCATTATTATGTAGGTTATAGTAATTATTTAGCCATTCCAAAAAATTATATTTTAGTTTATGTTTGTACCGTGACATTGAAAATTTTTATTTATGAATTATAGGAAGCCGGTTTTTATATTCTGAGCTTCCTTCCAACGCAATAATTCATTTGCGGATGAAGTGCAAAGCAAATAAATTTTTCATTTTACACAGTCTAAACCGGATTCCCTGTTTAAAAGAAGAATGTGGGAAAAGCCCGGCTTGCCTCTTTTAAGATTTTTTTTATTTACTGGCTGAAATAGTAGGCTAAGCTCATGCATGGCTGGTATCCTTCCGTATTCCGCAGTAAATAGGTAATCCTTCTATAATAAATTCTTATCAAAAAATAAAAAGGCATAGAATCCTCTGAGTTGACTTTTTCTTTTTAAAATGTTGAAAATCTTTTGGTCTTTTTTACTTGCTTCATTCTTTTATAACGTCACCTCCCCTGCAAAAAACAATCCAAGCAGATCTATCTGAGGGGCTACAAAGAGTAAATTATTTCGCCGTGTTTTATAAGAAAAATATATATTAACGTTAGTTCAAAGTAGGAAGGGGAACATTTTTGTAAAAGAAAATGTCAAGGAATAAAGGGAAACGGTATTCCTTTGGAAGCTCTTAATTTGGATAAAACAGGTTCTCGTCCTTGTAAATAGATTTCCACTTGGTAAAATGCTTTCTACCCTTTTCCTCACAAAAGCGTATACGATAATAAAGTGGGCAAATGCTCACAAGTGGCTCAGAATTAGCTTTTAATTGGAGGATAAGCTCCTAAATGAATTTATTACCGTTTCACCGTCAACAGCCACGTTGCTTGAATTAGCTCTGAAAAAATGGGATTTTTTTAAAAGGAGGAAGCTTTACTATCATAAATATGAATGGGGAAGTTTTCACAACACATTCCCATGTACGATGTCTTCTTTTTACTATGTCCGTTTCTCATTTAGCCAAAGAAAAAAGGAGCGAGCGAGGTAGACAAAAACCACCTTTCCTTTTCTCCCTTTTCTTGCAAACTCTCTCTCCCTTATCATATTTTTCCCATGTGCGTTCAGGCGTTTAGCTGTAATGCATTGTTGAAATGTCCTTTGAACTACTCAATCTCCATGCGTGAATGCAATGTCCACACCATCGGATACTCGGAAGATAAAAAAAAACTCGTAATTTTGTGTAGGTATGCGATCTCCCCCGGCAGCATATATTTTTTATGCGTTTGTGTGTGATTTACACTGGCAAAAATTAAGCTAACAAAAGGCAGAGCGATAGTAAGAGAGGAGCGGGTCCAGCGTTATAGTGACTTGAAAGAGGACAAGTGAGTGAGTGATATCCGAGGCTTTCGTCCGGAACCAGATAAAGCAGGATATTTTTTAAATACACGAGAAAAGGAAAGATGGACAACTTACATGTCCGGTTAGGTCAGCTGATGCTTCTGCTGATGACCACACTTGTACAAAAATACATAATAATAAAGTTCATATAGGAAGGGATAGCTGAATGAAAAAATACTGATAGCGCTTGAGTTTTAGCTACATTTCTGCACGGAGAGAAAAAAGGGAAAAAATCTTTTTTAAAGAGATAGAGGAGTCCCAGTGGACAGCCTAGTGTCAGTGATCTTGACCAGTGGTCTTGACACGAGCTCGTAAATCACCATTAGCAGCTCAAAAGTAGCTCTTGCCTTGGCAGGTTTGCAGTGCTTCCGTAAAATATACGCGACAACGAAGCCATCCCGACGTATATAAGATTCATCAGAAAATGTCGTCCACCATCACATCGTCATCATCAGTTAGCGTGCAGTAGCCTTTTTCTCAATATCCTTGTCGCATGTCCATCCCTCTTATCTATCCATTTACTTTTTTGTTCCCGCTGCCGCCGTTATATTTAGCATAGCGGCAAAAAAAATACTTTTTTCCCTTTTTTCCCCTTCCACTACCAAAAAAAATATTGACTTGGGCAAACTTTATCTTTTGTACCTATCTTTGTAGCGCATCCTCTTACGGAAATTAAGACAAAGTGGGAAAAAAACTTTTTTTTAGCTGTGCACTTGACTGCATCACAAAAATGCTAATAATAATAGTCGCAACAATAATTTAGATAAATGCGGTACGGAATTTTTTTTCGCGAGGAGGATTTCCAGATTTTTTCCGTCGTTTTTTTTTCCTTTGAGAAAATAGAGAAAGTCCCAGGGAAAGGATGCAGTCTGGTGGAACGGAGGGATTATTTTAAAAAGTGGATAGGCATTTAGAACCGGAAAAGTATAGAAGAACATTATTCTAGGATATAAAACTAAAGAGTGTAATCTTTAACCCATAAAACAAAAATGAATATGTTTACATTAGAAATTTTTTTTGTACAAGTTCTCTCTGCAATGTAGGAAAAGTAGAGCAACAGCAGAGAAAATCTGAGAATGCACCCGCACCGCACCCCTATTTTTATACTTCTATACTTTCATGAGAATAAGAAAAGGGTAAAATTTTTGTAAAAAAAACATCTTCCCCGCGTAACAAGATGCATGCATGCCTAAAAAAGCGGATTCAGTATCCAGCTGGGAATAGTAATTGCCCAGAAAGAGGAGATAAGACACCTTAGAAGTTCATAAAAACCCATTTTAATGCCCGTTACATAAATACAACACTTACGAGTTCCAAGAAAAAAGGACGAGAAAGAGCTTTTTCCCAGCGGCAGCCTTTAGTACTCCTGACTCCAGCTCAAAATATCACAGGATCATTCTAGTGCTTTCTCCCCTCATTTTTATGTTCAGATTTTCCAAAAAATAATGCTGCAGCCAGTTAGTTAGTTGAGGAACAAAACGCATATGCATATTCTATGAGAGAGGAAGCATCAAAAAACGAGTGGAGAACTTTATGCGTGCCATAAGCTTTATTTTTCCTTTTTTCAGTATAAGCTCAAGCTGTATTACGACTTCTCAAAAATTGTATCACTCATTCTGATTCTGAGCTGCACTGCACTAACTAGTTTTGTCCCACTTGTATATAGAAAATTCTGCGGAGAGTGGATAGTGGATGTGATGTGGACTCACTTATTGTCATTGTCTTGCTATATTTTTTTTAGCTCAGACACGCTTTCCCATTCCTTCTCGGTCATGGTGTATCATCTAAAAGTTAAAAAAAAACATGTGCTGGGATGATATCAGGATCACCATCATCACAATAATAGTTTTAAATGTTCTCTTTTTATTGCACTAACTTAGCATTTTCATTTATATTTAAAGACAACGAGACTATCTCATTGTTTGGGATTATCAACAGTTCCATTCTGTGTGGGACGGGGAGAATCTAATATCTTTATTTTGCATTGTGCAATTGTCATAACATTTTACGGAGGGAAGGGTCCCACACTCATAGCAGCCCCCTCAACCGTTTTGGCACTAACTTTGTAAGAAGAGCAACAGCAACTGAAAAGGTTGAGGAGGATAATACGAATATTATGCACAGAGCAAAGTTGTTCATGTAAAAAGAAACGGGATTGTAAACCGTCCCAATAAAAATATTTCACGATGATATGATTATGACTCTAATTAAAATAAAAGTGTACTGCTACATCCTTCCCATATTTGTTCCCTATCTGAGATTCATCCCATTCTTTATGTTCGCACCGAGCAACTACTTTTTATTTTTATCTACTGGCACATGCCTAGCCCAAGATCGATGTGTATTTACGAGATGCTAGTAAAGATTTTTATGACGTAATATCCATTGTCGTAATAACTTTATTACGAGCATAAAAGTGCCACTTGGGAAAGTCCTTTTTCTCTCTCCAACTACACGGACTCTTTATTTCACCTGTTGAATCGGCAAAACAAGTTGTGAGAGCGGAGCCACCAGCCACACACATCATATGAAATAGTCATGATCAGTAAACGTGTCGGTTCTCGTGGTCACTACTTTCCCACATTGATATATGGCCGGGTAGTTTACCGATGACAAGATTTTTTTTTACGGGAGGAAGTACGTAAACATGCATCTTTTTTAAAAAATGTGAAGACAGTAAGGTTGCACTGTTGTGTGTGGACCACACCACACCACCCTCCCACAATAATAGAAAAATACGGGGGTAGGGGAAAGTGCATACTTACAACAGAGGAGAAAAAAATTCCTGCAAGCTGAACACTGAACGTGCGTTTCTCCGTCTGAAGCTAAACATTCCATATTTTTCTTTTCTTTGTTGTGAGAGCGGAGCCACCAGCCACACACATCATATGAAATAGTCATGATCAGTAAACGTGTCGGTTCTCGTGGTCACTACTTTCCCACATTGATATATAGCCGGGTAGTTTACCGATGACAAGATTTTTTTTTGCGGGAGGAAGTACGCAAACATACATCTTTTTTTTTAAAAAAATGTGAAGACAGTAAGGTTGCACTGTTGTGTGTGGACCACACCACCCTCCCACAATAATAGAAAAATACGGGGGTAGGGGAAAGTACATACTTACAACAGAGAAAAAAATTCCTGCAAGCTGAACACTGAACGTGCGTTTCTCCGTCTGAAGCTAAACATTCCATATTTTTCTTTTCTTATCTGTTCACTCAAAAAGCCATATTTCACCGGGTTTTCTCCCCTTTTCCCAGCTCCTTTTTCTTTTTCCCTCATTCTGCAAGCTGATATGCCACTTTTTACCATCCCATTGTAAATATTGTATTATTATTATTATCTTTCTCAAGAACTATTCCGCGCGACTTTGTGCGGTGGCTGTGTTTTTTGTGTGAGTGCGGATAAGAATTTCATGAAACATATTATTGTCCTCCTTGGGGACCTTCCGTTTTCAATCAAATTCCATAAACGAGCCATTTCATCCCCTTCGCTCACTTGCTCTCATTCTCATTCCCTTACGAATTTAAGCGCGTAATATGGCATGCCTCCCTGCATAAGTTAAATGGATGAAAGGGAGCGAGGAGGATCCGAGAAAAAAAGCGTAATATTAAAAAAGATATGCAGGTTTCCGAGAAAAACGGATAAATGGAGTTGGCTGTATTAGCAGAAGAGTTTCTTTCCGTATAAAATACAGTCATGTATATTACATATGGAATGTGTGTCCTCATCGTTAGTACATTATGAGAAAAGGGAAGGGAAGGACAAAAATAGATAGAAATGTAACAGCTTGTGTGCTTCTGGATGAAGAAAAGGTTTTGATCCCTCAATGACATTATCCATAATAATGGCAATAACTAAGAAGCAAAAGGCAAGAAGAAAGTGGGGAACACACATGTGGTTTCTACACTGGTTTTACTTATTCCCTACATTACTCTCATCGTTATTGCAGCATTTGAATAAAAATCATGGTAAAGAGCTGAATAAGCTCACACTTTAGTGGGCCTAAACTTGAATATCTCATTCCCGTTTTGTCTCCCTTTGTCGCACAGTTATATACAATTTGATTAGATGGAGATGGAGGATAACGGAAAAAGCCATAAGAACAACTTGTAACACTCGCCGGGTTCTCTCCTCCCTCCTAGAAATATATTTCATGTCAGCGTTGCCGAAAAATCAGAAAAAAAATTCTATTAGTTTAAGAGAAATAATAAAAAACGGGAATTTCTCATATTTATCTCAAGAAATTGTTCGGAATGAAAAAGTTGTGGAAACTGGAGAAAAAATGAAAATTAGCATTTGATGTGTTCCCAATAATTTATAAAAGAGATTTTTGACTGGAATCCGATACGAGTTAGCATATAAAAACTGATGATTTTCAATCAAAGAAAGAGCACCAAAAAATATATATTCCTTTTTAGGAAAAAAATCGCTTGCAAATCCTCCCTTATTTGACTTTAAACTCCTATTTATTTGCTATTTTCTTTGGGAGCTAGTTTCCCAAGAAAAGTCAGGCAAATCAGAGTGAGTGCTTTTTCATTCCACTCAAATAAGTAAACAACATCAAGTCGGATTTAGCAGTGTGAGCTGAGGCAGTTAAAGGAAGTGGAATTGATAAGGAAAAGTAACTAAAAAAAATCTGGAAATGGAATGAACTTTGACTACAAAAAACACCTACCAAACGTAAACAAAATACAAATGCTTCAACGAGAAAATAGATACACGTTATTGCACTATTTCAAATTTCAATACACTTTATTAAAGTAGCAGCAGTGTGAGAGCTTTTGATCCCACTTCCATTTTTACTTTTTTTTCACATTTCCTCCTCACTTCATTTGGTAAATTCGAACGTAAACAAAGTGCAGTTTAACTTTCAAAGTACATATTATATGCCCCTGCTGCTTTTGACATTTACTTCAACAACTTGACTTTGGATATTTTTGAGAGCTATTTCGTCTACCCCTTTTTTCAGGGTTTTTCTCTCCCCGGGTTTTGCATATATTACACATTATCCAAGTGTATGCATGATTTTATCCGGATAGTGTGCATGAAAAAAGTACACATAATCTGTACAGCCAGGGCCAGCAGCAGCATATTTCGGTCTAATGCTCGAAAAAAGGAAATATGTACGTATCAGTTTTTGTTAGTACTTTTCCGAGTGAGAATTTGAAGGAGAAAAGAGGTAAAAACAAAAAGAGGAAAAAGGCGCACTTGCTAGTAGAAAAAGTAAAAAAATAAGGCAAATGAGAAGGAGCACACAGTTTTACGCTTATGTGCTCTGGCATTCTTCTAACTTCGTACTGAAGAAAAGCGAGAAAGATGGAAGAAAAGCTAAGTTAACTTTCTACTTTGCTAGTCAAATATGAGTCAAAAGAGGAAAGAACACATTTGGGGAAATCAAGAGAGGAAAAAAGGATTACAAATGGGGAACAATTCCTGATTCCTGTCGCCTGTTCAACTCGTTAGCATAAGCGAAATGGCTTCTATAGCCATCCATATATTTTTCCACTTTTTTTTCCTCAGCAAATTCCTCAGATATTTTGTGTGCTTGAGTCCAAGCACAAAGTACAAATAGGTACAGCCGTTGCTGTAATGTAGTATTTTGCAAAAAAAAATAGTGGTGCTCTTCATAGGTACGTGTTTAAAATAATGGTATGCTTATGCATTACAGCCTATTTTCTTGAGAAAAAAATTTGATTTTTTTGTGGAAGAAAGGAAGAAAAAAAAGTTCACATTTTCAGTACATTCTTACAACCTTTTGCTCTCCAATATGGCAAAAAAGAGATAAAATATGGAAACCCATAGATTTCTGGGAACTCCCTAACTCATCTCAACTATTATAAGAACATAGCCATATTACGCTCTAATAGAATGCAAAGTTAAGTTTTACTGAAGTCAAGAACAACCACTTGTCTTGGCTTGCTAATCCTGCACCCTATACGCTGCCGAAATGATGCCGTTTAGTCTCCATCTTTTCTTCACTTTTTCCATCTTTTTTAGACACACACTTTTAGTTGATTTTGATACATCCAAAAAAAGCTGGAAAACGCTAACAGTCAACATATGGCGACAAAAGTGGAGTCGATCTCTTCTCCTTTTCTTATTCTTTCTCCTCTACACCCCACTTTCTTCTTTCATCCTAAACTACAGGTCTGGAGTGATACAATGTGGCCCGCTCTTCTACTTTTTCTGATGGAAGATAATACGGAAAAAGTTAAAATGCATAATAATGTAGACTGGAATGGATAAGGTACCGGCTCGAAAGCATACCACCGAAAATATGTACACGAGGACGAGGAAGAAGAAGAAGAGTCCCCAGAATATATTTTTTTTCCTGATGTCTCTGATGATACTTCAGCCTGATATCTACATACATTAGTAAATCTCATAATATTATTATGCATCTTTTTGGTGTCTAAAAAGGGAAAGGAAGCAACCAAAGCATTTCTTGCAACACATTTTCCTTCATAATCTTTTTTTGTTCTCAAAACTTCTCCACACTGAGATTCACTTTTCTCAAGTGAAATAAAGTGAGCATTAAAGTAACAACCCTGGAAAAAAGGAGAATCTGGAGAGACTGTCATTTTGTAAAATATATCCGCAAGAATTACACCACACACATATGCACATGAGAGGAGTACACTGCCGGAAAATGAATGAGTGGTGTGTGGGGGGCTGCTTATATGCTTCGTGTTAAAAAAAGAGGGTTGAAAAAAATGTCATTCCAAAAATAAAGTAGAAAGCAAGAAAGGAAACGTTTTTGGGTTTTGTATAGGAATTCTACAAGTCCCTTTTTTGGGGGAAGGAGTAGGCTTGAGGTTTTCTTTTCTTTCTCTTTTATTTTCTATACATAAAAATAAGAATTTTTTTCGTGGAGGGAAAAAATATTTTTTTGTAGAAAAAAATACAAGTCAGAAATTACAACCTGCTCAAACTATTCTATAAAAACTACGCCCAGCTAGTTTTCTTGTATTTCGTTCGGAATTTTTCTTTTTTTCTTCTGTTTTTCGGATTTTTGCTGATTATCTTTTAGCATTTTTTATACAAGGAATTTTTTTTTCGTGGGAGAGAAGAGAAACAAGAGGAGTAGTCACTAGTACACAAAATATTAAGGGGAAAGAGGCCAGAGACCAAGACAAAAAATAACAACAACAGAGCCAACTGCAGTAACAAATAACAGAAGAGAGACATGAAAGCTGATATTAAAATGCGATTAGGAAAAACATAATGGCAGAAATAGTCTTGAGTCCACTAGACTCAACCCCCATACTCGCTCGTCCGCACGTAAGTTTCCGCTTCTTTTCCTTGTTTATTGTTGAAATGTTACATTAGCTTATCTTCTATGCACACATGCAAGAATGCTAGCGAAGAACGGACGCGCTACAAACAAAAAAAAAACATTTTTTTTTCTTTTTTCTTATTGTTCTGTTTGCTAACTGTGTTTGTGTATGAGCATATAATCAGCCGTTTTTTCTTCGAATAAATAATCATTTGATGTGTCATAGTCATGACCATGGCTCCTCTTTTGAGGTTAAACAGAACAAAAAAACGCGTATCTACTCTCTACTTGACAAGTCAGTCACAAACAGGTAAAGGATAATTTTTTTTTGCTACATGCCAAAAAAAATTATGTGTAGATTTGTAATTTTCATCATTTCATGCCTTTCGTGTTTTTGACAAAAAAAAGTTTTTCTTGTACATTGAATTACCTCAGCGTAAAATCCACTTTTTTATTAAGCATTTTTTGCAAAGATAAGCTAACCCGTGGATTTCAAAATGGAACTTTATACTGCTTTTTCTAGTGTGTACTCATTAAATATTAATTTGAGTGTATTTATGCGAATTCGTGATACACTTTGGACAATTTCACGTCACGTTTTTCTCCTACAAATTTATGCTATTAATACTTATAA
>JAHZND010004913.1:0-10024 GCA_027744115.1 Acrocyrtus sp. NNG-2020 | reverse complement strand
GGATTGCTCTCGAAAGAATTATAGAGATTTCCCCTGTTCTTCCTTAGATTATCGCTGGCGATATTATTTTACTATTCGTGGCAATAAAATGAAAGAAAAATATTATATTTACTGTTATTTTGCATTGTAACATGAAAATGGCCAATATGATGTTGAAGAGAACAAGAGCAACAGCAAAACAGCGACAATACAATAAATTCACATCGCATGCCACGACCGTTTACCAAACATCCTCTTAAATTATATTATTACAATTCCGCTCCATTTTGAATTTTATTACTTGACCACCTCCGGCTATTGCTGTGACGTGTGCGATAGGAGAAGCGCGACACACGGAAAGCGACAAAATGCGCCATATTTGTGTCCATGTCCCATGTCCCCGCGTGTTTTTCTTGCTGTACGCTAGCCTTTATAAAAAAATATATAAAAATTGACTTGAATTCATTTTCTTGTTTTCTCGTCCTCCTCCTATTTATTCTGATTGTAAGCTTTTCGTTATTATGCCCAAGGTAAAACTTTTGAATTTACGAGACATATATTTTTTTTACAAATGTGACCATTACTCGTCATTTAAGACTTTCGGCCTAAAGTACCCGCTGGAGTATTTTAGCCATAATCTATACGTCCACATATCCCAGAAAAGGAGTCGGGGTCGGGCATATGAGCCAGAATGATGATAGCAAATCAAAAAAGATTTTATGCGAAAACACCGAACGTCCCACAGGGTTTCTTTTTTAGTTGCTCTGATAAAACTCTGCTNCTTTTTTAGTTGCTCTGATAAAACTCTGCTTTAGCTTCGTATACGCTTTCACTCTCCTTATAAGGAAGTTTTCCAGCGTAGGCATATTAAGACTGAATAGTGAACGGATATCTGATGAACTGTGGGCTGTTGCTTTATTTTGCCCTGATCTCTGGAAAGCAAAAATGGGATGTGCTATAAAATAGTTTTTTAGTAACGAGAGCTTTTGTCTTGCCTGTGTGCATGCATAAATCTGCTCTCCTCTGGAAACTGGAAATGTTTTTCAGTGCTCCTCAAGGGATGATCTCATAAACGAGAAGGCACACTTACAAAACAGCGATTTCTGTTTTGGCGCACTCCCCCCACAACGACAACTTAAAAAACATTTCATTCCTGATAAGTATCGAAATGATTTTGATACGACCGCGATAGCAAAATAAATATGTATATTATGGATATGGCCCGGGCTGGTGTGTTTTTTGGTATGGACGTGCACTTTCTGTGGCTTTTGGGTAGTCTCGTCGCAGTTGGAGTTGGGAAGAGGGAGAGAAAATTGGCGTGATCTTTTCCTCTCTGCGTCTATTCCCATTTGGTATTATTTTTGTGGCTAACCGCCCTACAGTCTAAAAATGTTTTTTTTTTTCGAATTTCGAGCCTTTTTCAGTTCTTTCGTCTTTTTACTTTCAGCAGTTTCTTCTGAAAATCTTATTGAGAATCTTATTTTTCCAGAAAATCTAATTGTTTCCTTCCTTTCACCTCAGGAGACGAAAATGGTATTTTTACACAACCCTTTTTGGACTTTTCTGTGCTGTTATTATTATGACCTCTGAATGTTTAGCTTTTTACGAAAGACACAGCTCCAGGCGCAAATTTGCATGCTGCTAGTCCCTGTCTTGTTTTCTCCCCTGGCACTTCAGTTTTTCAGTGTCTGGTTACTCGGCTAAAAAATACACGCTCCTTTTTTACAAGGCAACGCTTCCTAAAATGGATCTAGTTCGTGTGGGATGCTTCCACTCCAATTTCAGCTTATCTTAGCGAAATTATAATTAGTCCAGAAAAGACAGTATGGCTTCAACTTCCATGTCCCAAATCTATCCATGACATGACAGTGTTTTATTGCGCCACCTAATTACCTATTTAATTAGCTCCTTTACAACTTACAGCAGACAACAGCTCACCTGTCTTCGCTATTATAGTGCTTATCGCTGCAATCATTATTTTTTTTCCAAATCGGTCACTACCCAATACTCTACAAAAGTCAGCTATTATCTCTACGCATATTATTAATATCTCTCATCTGTTTACATTTTTTTTCTCGGCGTTATGAAAATGGAGCGGTGTTGTTTAAAGGGAAAATAAAGGCGGAGGAAACTTGCTTTTCATTTTTTTCATACATATCAGCAGCAGTACAAGCGCCGCTTTTATTTTCTTGCATTATCCCATGTTCGGAAAAAAAGGAATCTTATTTCCTTCCCTCCAGCCCCGAAAAACTTGCATTATACAGATGTACACAAAAAAAGCTATATACTCTTTATCCCCATCCCCATCCTCATCTTTTTCTCCTCATTCTCACAGCTTCCAGCGCAAACTGCTCCAGACTACAGACTACACACAAGAGAAATTATTATAAAGACGGGAGAGAAGAAAAAAATAGCATAATAAACACGGATCCAGACACATTCCCTATATCCACACGGGAAAATAGACGCTTTCCCTCTCCTATAAAAATATGTATGTTTACCAAGTAAGAAAGCTACAAGGCAAAAAAAATGTGATGAGGATGATTATGAAAGAGCCACACGTAGCCTGATAGATATGGATGAAAATGTATTAAAGAAAGCACACGCCACGCCACACTTCCTTACACTGCGAGTGTATCGAGAGCGATCCGATTCCGTTATGCCTTGTCTTCTTACACCACTTTACTCGCTTTTCTTTCCAGATCTGCTTTTTTGTTTGTATATATAAAATGCAGTGGAGAGAGAAGAGATACCGATTTTTCATTTATTAGTGTTGCCATATATTTACTATAGAAAAGGGAGCACGTTGGCTATGGTGGTGGTGGAGGTGGTGGAGTTTTTTTCCGGCGTGCTTTTTTTGTTCATTGAGTTCCCGTTTTATTTTCTATTCGGAGGAGAACCAGAAAAAATGAGGTATATTGATGATGATTCCACGGTATGATGATATCGTAATCGTCTGCTGTATAGTAAAATGTGCCGAAGGCGAGAAATAAAATAAGGAGGGAAGAAGAGAAAAGGATATAAAAATGTACAACAGAGTAATATAGCACAGCAGGCAGGATGGTAAAAAATAGGGTGTATTTTTACATACATACATGTGGAAGCTATACATTCACACAAAATTCCATTCCATTTCGTCAGAAAATTACGCCTGGAGTGGAACCGGGGGACATTTAAAGATCTCTTGCTTTTCCTCCAGTTTTTTCCTGGGATAGTGGAGGAGATGATGGTGATGGTGATGAGGAGGATGATATTGTGTTGCGTTGTTCCTGTTCCCTACAAAAAATTTTTTTTTTCCTTGTTGCATTGTGTGCATGTGTACATGTGCCAAGGTTTCATGTGAGCCGCTAGTCGCTACTCCTCTTTTTTTATCTCCTGGAGGGGGACTAGAGGAAAAAAGGGGAAAATGAGCTAAGTAAGAAAAAAATAGAAGAGAGAGACAGAGAGGAGGAGGAGGAAAAGAAGACCTGAAGACTTTATAAGGAAAAAGGAGAGGAGAGAGTTTGGAGGTGGAGGTGGAGGTAAAATGAGGAGGAGGACTCTCTCTAATATGGCACACCACTACATACATAATCTCCACGAGGAGAGACTTGAAAATGGCCCGCGGCTGATACATTGCTATTTCGTTTTGGCTCGGTGGAGTTTTCCCTGTTTCTCTGATGAAGAGGTGGATGGTGAATGTGGATGGGGAAAGTAGGCGAGGTGGAGGCTAGGCAACTAGGCACTATCTCGCTCCAGGGGAGGCTCCTGCCATATAACAATATCCTATCATCCCCCCTTAAAAATGTACATGGACCTTAGTATAACCAACCACCACTACCAGGGCCATACTTTGAGGCAGTGATAGGGATATAATAAAAAAAATAGAGGAAGGTTTTGCAGTTTATTTTTTGCCAGTTTTTCATCGACAGTGGCAGAAAGGGCACAATTTTTTTTCTCCACTTGGAACATGTTTGCATGCATAAAAAGCGTTACCTTTAAAAGACAACTTTGTTCGGAGGGAAGAACAACAAGGAAAAGGAGAGAGTGGAAAAGAGAATGAGAAATTTTGTTGGAAAGGGAAAAGGGAGAGAGAGAAATCCTCTTCTGTGAGAGATTTTCTCCCGGCATTTTCCTATAATAATAAACTCCAACAACCAAACTCATCTTCACTCCGAGGCAATAATACTCTACTTACCGACCAAAACGAAAAGTGCGCTGGGGAAGGAGTAGGAAAAAGTAGGAGAGGATGTGAATTGGTGAAAATGCTTTGGCTTTAGCTTCGCTAACCGTTTTTTATTTTACCTACTATTCGTTTTGCTTTTGCCCTCGCTCAAAAAAACTCTAATATCCCGCTAGTCGCTATTTTCGCCTTCCTCTTTCATTTTCGGAATGTTCGTTAGAAAAAGATTTTTTTGTTGGAGTTGAGTTGGAGTTTTTTGTGTGCGTGTATGAATAAAGCACAGCTCGGAAAATGGGAATCGGTGGAGGAGCATAGAAAACAGCGCTGTTGGGGATGGTGGTGGATGTGTGTGTGTGGTGCTTTATCGGCAGATTATATCTTTTCAAAAAACGCTTTGGTATCAGCAACAGAAGCAGGAGGAGTAGGAGTTGTTGAAGTAGAGGAGCAGCATCAGTCTTGATATTATTTTTATGCAAGAAAGAAAGACGCTGGCTAAAAAATATAATCGAGACGAGGATGATACCAGTGCAGGGCACTCCCGCCACCCAGCCAAAACCACCCCGAGCTACTTCTTTCCGTTTTAGCTTTTTCATTTGGAAATAAAAATAAAAAATGAAAGATTTTACGCGAGCAAAATCACAGAGACCGAAACCAAACACATCCACATTTAAATAAGCCCTACTTATGGTGCTCGTAAAAAATTTGCAGCCATCTACCTTTACAATAGAATGCTCCATACTGGAGAATAGTTTAGTGACGTTAAAGTTAACAATTTTACTTTTTTTAAAAAATTTCAGGCACATGTCATCACCAAGCAGTTCCCCGGCACCGTTCTCCCCCACCGGAGCACTTTCCAACTCGTCCCTATCCCCCACTCCACCTGTGGTGGCATCAGCTGCTGCCACAACAGCGGCTGCCGTTGCAGCCGCAGCTGCACTGGCATACAGCAGCCAGAAAATCACTGGGATCCCGTGCATCGCTGCCGCTTCCAAAGCCACCGCTCCTGTGCACATTGACGTGGGTGGCACAATTTACACCTCGTCTCTGGATACCCTCACAAAGTAAGCAACAACAAAAAATATGCCGTTAAAGCATAAGTCCTTCGACAAATATTTTTTATCAGCACATCAATTAAAGTTAATTTGTAAATCGCCTCGCTGTACACACAAAGCATATTTATAGTTTTACTATCCTGAAGCGAAACGGACTGAAAGAGAACACGCAAGGTGAGCGTATACTCGCCCATTTCAAATCCATTTATCGCCATCCCGCTTCCATTCATTGATAAACGCTCAAATTTCATTCATTCATTCATTAGAAAATCTCCGCCAAGTTTCTCATATCCTGTACAGGGAAAACTGATAAGGTACGACAGGCTCGTGGATAAAAAACTGCATTGTATTCGATATGATAAGAAAACTTCTAATTTTAGCTTTTTTTTTTACCTCCCCGCTCATTTCTAAATGTAAAAAATCCATTTCTCCATTCTTCAAAATATAATGCACGACTCGACATTTTTCTTGATTTTAAGACTGGTTTTTCAGTCGGTTTATTGAGGTTTAGCTGCAAGGAGTAGGAAAACGCAATAGTCATCGTCATCGTCAAGAATGAATTGTAGAATAAAAAAATATATATCGTGATCCTCGTCGTGATATCAGCTTGGCAGATTGTCCTCCAGCAATACGCCCAGCATTTTCGTGTAGTGGTATAAGGGAAAGGGATATATTTTTACGTTTTAAGCATTAAATAATATAATGGGAGGCTAGACCAGAGGCATTACTAAATATGACGGTGACGGTATAGCAAATAGAAGAGAGAATGACGGAGGAAAAGGAACGAAAACGTAAACTCCATCCCTTCCGGCATTTTTCCCCTTTTGGGCATGTGAATGGAATGGAGGTGAAGGAGATTTTTTTATGTGTGCTCTGGCTCCGTTCTCGCTCTACTACTTTGTGCTCTGAGCTGCATCCATTTCAGCATTTTCATTCAATGTCCAAAAAATATACGAAAATGAAGGGAAGCTGAGCACTGAAGCTGCTGAAGGTATTAGACTGGCAGCAGCACTATGCAATTACCCAGCCAAAGATAGAAGTTTCTGTAGCTGGAGGGGAGGGAAAGAGAAAAAAATGTATATTTCCAATACAGTTTTGGGGCTATCTGAATATAATATTTATTTGGTAATGGTGCATTTCGTGAGAAAATTACAGGAATTATTATCCTCCCAAAAAAATCGACTTCTGGGAATAGTTAGGCTTGCTTTGAAATTTGCATGGCCCATAACTACGACTGTCTGTGACAGTTCCCGCTGCAGCTACAATTACTATGATCGAACATTAGAGTAAATTAGCTAAATAGTTCGCCTCAAAAAACATCAATGGAAAAACATTTTATTCATTCATTTTCAGCCTATTTTAATGGCAAATTTAACAGCAGTTAGCGTTAACATTGTTTACATGTCTGGTTGTAACTCCCTCTCATTTTCTCCTCATGCTGTTGTCATTCTGTAAGCAAGTCATAATAAAACACATGAACACATACTATTACTATATAAGGCAATGAGCAAGGCGGAATGGGAAAAAATTTACAATGCGGTACCGGCTCCTCCAGGCTAAGAAAAGGTGTACATGCCATTATGAAATCAGACTTGTTAGTTATTGTTCATGTACAAATTCATTTGTTACGTAAGACTCTTCTCCAATCTTTAACTTTTTTTAGTAAATTACTTAAATCACTGTCCGCAGCTAAAAAGTAGATATATTTAGATAAAAAAAGTTGTCTAGTGGACGTCTTCCCCTCGTCTGCATCGCATTTCCCAGGAATAGTTACCAACTTTCGCCTCAGCACACAATCAAAACACTGCACCATGTGGCGTTTGTTGCCGCTTCTGTTGCTCCATCAATTGCACTTTGCACCATGTGGCAGCAGCAAAGGCATTGTTGGAGGAAAATGCTTTTTCTGATTTTCATTTTCTTTCCTTTTTAGTACAGAATAGTAAGATTCTTCCCCTGGTCTTGCTCTTTCTCTCTCATTCTCTTTTTCGTTTTTTTGCTTGTGTTGTGTGTTAAGAGATAAAGGATGACCTCCGGGTTTTTGTCATTGGAAATTTATAGATGGGAACGAGCACTTTAGCTCCAGGATAATATTCCTTTTGCGATGCTTTTTCCTTTTTGCTGCTGTTTCCCCACACAAAATTTTCTTCTGCAGCATTCTCGAAGAAGACCAAAAAGACCAAGGCACTGGTGGTGTGGTGTGTAGTGTAACATGCGAAGTTTTTTTCTGTAGGATACCATCGTATCGCCTCCAGTCCCAGTCCACTTCGTCTTACTTCTTCTCATTTTCATTATTGTGCTTACATCACATCATATCACCCAAGACCCGCTCCAGGGACAAAAAAATTCTTTTCGTAGGGCAGCACACACCAACTTGGTATATGGAACTTACTTATTTTACTCCAAGGGAAAAATGTAAAAGACGAAGGATATCATTAAACGTTCGCTGGCACTGCTGCTGGTCCTGTTTTCTGGTATTGTGGCGTTACCATTCCCAGCTCTTCCACTCTCCTCCGCCAAAAATGCGCTTTCCTTCTACCCGCTCCAAGCGAAAATTATCCTACAAAAATGGCATTGCCAGTAATAAAGTTTGTGCCAGGCGTAAAATTTTCAAATAGCGCCCAAAAAGGTAAATGAGGTTCAGTGGAATAATGATATCGAAGGATACATCTAATTATTGAAGAAGGCAGATATATTTTTTCTATCATGCTAATCAGCCTTTATTTTTATATAATAATAATAAATGAACTATATTTAAATTTTCTAACAATGAGTAGTAAATATAACGGTGATTGCACACACACAAATTTAGTTTATTTTTTTATGTTCTTTGAAAAAAATTCTTATCATTTTTAGATAGCTTAAACGATCACACAAGTTTAGATTTTTAAAGCTGTTAATTTTGCTCGATTTGGTGAACCACCCAAAGATATCCTCCTTTACTGGAGTGTTCAGAGGGGCTCCCTTCTCTTTCCAGTCAGGGATAAGTTCATTGAGAGCTGTGGGCTCCAGCACTGCACCAGATAGAATGTGACCTCCTACTTCCCCAGCTTTTTCCAGAACACATACCCGAATTTCCTTCCCTTTTTCGCCTGCGAGCTGCATTAGTCGAATAGCTGCCGACAGACCAGCAGGACCCCCTCCAACTATTGCAACGTCCACTTCATCCTTCTCCCTTGCCATGTCGACATCTTTCCATCGTGAGTCCTTTTCTCGGGGATGAATAGTGTAGTGTGTAGTAATCTTCGGGGTTGTTGGGTCAGATGAGTAAGCACGAAGTTGGAGCCTTGAAAGTACAGGTGACTGTGCATCTCCAACACCTCCTCTTATTACTGTTGATGCCATCGTTTGAATGAATTCTTGAAACTAATCCGCATAAAAATAAACCGCTGCTTTAAATATCTGCAAATGAATTTAATAAGAATGAAAAGATCGATTTTACAATCATTTTACTTATTACTTATTTTTACTGAATCAAATTTTCCAAAATTTAAGCCGGTAAGCGTTTTATAAAGTGTTCACTTACGTATTATATCGGTTTTATTAGCAATCCTTAGCAGTTAGTTGCACATCATTCAAAAATATAATACCTCTTCTTGTATTTAATTTCGCTTGTTACATCTACCAAGGCTAATTTACTATAATAGTACCACCAAACTAACAGAAGTACGTAAAATTATTCCCTAACACAAGCAATCTCTATCTCTATCCAAAAATATACTTTTTTTATTTATATGTATCTTGAATAATAATTGCACTTTAGCACATTACAACTTAACCGTGCACATAGTTAACTTGACAGCTATGTACTAAATGGCAAGTTTCTATGCAAATAACACTAAAATGTCACTAAAAAAGTCGGCAAATTGCACTTGGGAACTCCAGTCTAAAAGCACGGAGAGGTTAATAGTGTGGCTGTGACAGGAGGAATAAGACTTTTTCAGCCGTTCTCAGCTGCTTTTTGTTTAGTGTACTCTCCTCATCTCCTTTCGATTCGTGTAAATATCAAATACACTCCGCATTTTCCTCGTCTGCGTCCTGCGTTCTGCAGAAAACAGCAAAGCAAAAACAGGTTAACCAAAACCAGACAAAATCATATACTTGAAGTTGAAACTTGAGGTGTTAGAATAATACCGACATGCCGGTGCATTTGCTTTATATTAATTCCTTGCTACTTCGTTAGTGATAAATACGAATAAAGCAGAGTTGCTTGTTGCTGTGCTTTTTTATAATTTCTGATACATAGATCATTTAGCATTTAGCATTCATACACATTATTACCTATATCTTGCCATTTTTACCATTGCTTTTACCTTCTGCTTTGTTCATATAACAAAACTGGTATTTAGCATGGGTAGGCAAGGCAGGCATATAGACGCATAGGCATGTTTTCCAAGTTCTGCACTTTGTACTTTGAACTTTGGATGTTTTTGGGAGATGACGCAACAGGGACAAAGCACAATCTTGTTTGTATTTTGAGTGTTATTTTTACCGATGGAAGAATGAGGAGGTCGGCGTACTTTCAAAAGCTTTTCATGAATTGGGAATTGGGTGAAAATGTGGCTAATCGTTTTCATAGATGGAATTTTTAAGGGCTGCCTTGCCTGGTGCAAAGTCCAGGGCCAGGGCAAAGTCACCCTAGCTATTGCTTGCGTTAGAATGAAAGAGGAAATGTAAGATGAATGAGACAGATCTGATGCAATCGTTGCTGCGGATGACGAGTGTAATTAAGGGTCTCATTATTTTCGTAGGGTAGATATTTCAAAGGGGAAGGTGAGAAGGTGCAAAGTTCACTTGGGATTATTATAGTGGCTTTTATTGCATCATAACGAGA
>JAHZND010004912.1:0-22515 GCA_027744115.1 Acrocyrtus sp. NNG-2020 | reverse complement strand
ATTTAGCGCCGTTTAGCAT
Organism: Acrocyrtus sp. NNG-2020; assembly: GCA_027744115.1. Classification (NCBI taxonomy): domain Eukaryota; kingdom Metazoa; phylum Arthropoda; class Collembola; order Entomobryomorpha; family Entomobryidae; genus Acrocyrtus; species Acrocyrtus sp. NNG-2020. Next base: position 22,496 of record JAHZND010004912.1, on the reverse strand, counting down.
TTACTACGTCGTTTGCAGGACAGTGAAAATTTCAAAGAATAAAGTGATGAGTCACCCTTTTCCCCACTCACAGTTTGCGCCGCACTATGAGTAAAGTTTATTTTTTTAAAAAAAAAGTGTTTTTCAGAAACGATTATCCCACGCATGCCAAAGTTACAAAGAGGAGCATTTCGCAGGGACTCGCCGCTTCCAATTTCTCCTCACAAATCAGGTTTACAAGAGTAAAAATTGCTTTTTAGCCGCGCGTAAAAAATATGCCTAGTGAGTATCTCCTTTTTTTCACTAAAAAAATTCTAATAATCTGCATTCCACTCGGAGATGATGAGCAAATCAACACTACCGCCAGAAAAAAAAAACTAGCTGCGCTAAATGGTGCTGATAAGCTGCAGAGCCTCGTCCACTTTTCTATAATCTTCATTTTAGAAGAGCAGATCGACAAGCTGTTATTTAGTAGGTACTCAGATAAAAGCAGTTTTCACTAAAAATCGGAGAGGAGCGGACGTTAACATGACACACTCTGTAAATAGAGTAGACTTTAATAGGCAATAATGGCGAGTTAATTGAATAAACGAATTTGTGAAAGGTTGAGCGAGAAAAGAAAGGATACGTTTGAGAAAAAAAAAGATACATTTCAGCTAATTTTTTTTTTCATTTTAGGCTTCATCCGCAATCTAAAAAATTTTTTTTTCGCGGGCCATCATCATGCTCTCATCCGTGAATAAGTAATTTCCTTCGGAAAGAATTATTTTGCACGGGCAGAGTTGCGAGAGTCTCTCACACCTTCAGAAACACGTTTTTTTATATGNNNCACCTTCAGAAACACGTTTTTTTATATGTGCGCCACTAAAATGCTCCTTTTGGGAGTTGCAGTCTGCAGAAGAAGTATTCCAAAAGTGCAAAAAAAAGACTCTTTTTCGCAGGATTAGTTGAAAAATATCGAAAGGAATAGCAATTGCCGTAGAACTTCAACATAGCGGACTTCTTGGCAAAAGTGCTATATCGCCATCATGAACATTATTATTATTACTGCAGCCATTATTAATGCATTTAAGTAATAATACACGTAACGTGTTCAGGTAGTACATATGGAGTGATTATTAATGTGGTTGTTCCTCCAAAAAAAATTGTATTTTTCTCAGCCTATGCATACATAATCGGAGTGGAGAGGATCATGGCATGGCACACGGCACACCTCTCTCATTTTTCAGCAATCACGGAAAAAAGCAAGCGATCTGTCTGCTCTCTGCTAGTAGAAGTTGTCAAGTCTTGGCAATAATTCAACCTTCATCGGGTCTCTCTTGATATGGAAGTAAGAGGGATTTGCGTGGTGGCATCATCAATCCTCTCATTGTTTAGATAGGAACGATGAAATTTGTTCCTTCTTTTCTGGTTGACGACGTCGATACTGTACGACGACGCTCTTTAGGGATGCAATTTTAAGTGGGGAACGTTACTATTACGAGGAAAAAAAATTGTATCCTTTCTGCTAATAAAATTGTGAAGTGTGTTCTTATAGAGCGACATAGTAGAGGAGTAGATGGCAGAGCACTTCTTCAAGCCTAGATTTGAAGATGCCTTAGGACATCTCAAAAAAGAAAATGTAAATTTTTTATTCGTGGTGAGCATGGTGAGTGTACACTGTAATTACTGACTATTTTTTTACATGTTTGCATCAGAAAAGGTCATTTTCGGTATGGGATCCTAAATTTTATTTTCTTCCTTTTACAATTTATTGATTTTTCACGGAATGGAAGTGCTTATTGAGTCTAATGAAAAAGAAAAATAGAGAACTCCGCGCAGCCAAAATAACATCCACTAACTAAATATAGTCACTTGGTTTGGTTGCATCAGAGAGAGGGGAAAATCAATCAACCATAAAAAAATTTCTTGATTTTGAGAATTATTTTGGACTGTTATGGCGTGCACTGGCTGCGGACTGTTTAGTGTGGAGGGACGTAATAGAACATTTTATTTACAGTTCCCACCAATTTTCAGTACGTCAACCTGACAAGCGTCCAATCCATCCCTGTAACCATTCTTGCGAAACACATTTTTTTTCTGCTCTGCCCACCACTTATTAAATTCAAAAGGTAAAAACTAATAATTATAAATTGGTAATTTTTTTCATCTTATGGTGAGAATTGGAAGAGTCAATAGCATCGCAGTGCTTATCTCCCCCAGGGGCATAATTCTGAGGCGAAGCTGTACGTGCTCCTTCTCTGTCTCTACACGAAGCTATTTCATATATAAAAAATATATAAATTTTTTTGCGTCACTTAATCAGCATAAATCGCATTTACGATTGGAAAAAGGTTTAGAAAAGAGAACTGCAAGTCACTTTTTTGCAAGCTTAAAATGTATTCCCTTTCCAAATTAAAATTCGGAAAGTCTGTAAAATAAAATTTGCACTCTTTACTGGAAGATCATTTCCGACAAGGAAAATATGTGGTTTTGTATGAATTGCTTAATTTGCAGGTTTCCAAGTGCACTTTTTGTTTCCTTTGTGGAGTACCAAACATGAATCAAAGATTTTTAACGAAACGAAAAAAAAGAGAGAAAATCGTCCAGACATTCAATTTTTTTCTTCCATTCACATCTCTGGCTCTGTGGCTGTGAAGTGCGATACCACCATCGACCACATCACCACGAATCTTTTTATGACTGAAATCATAAAAATTTATGGGTTTTCAATAGCCAAATATCGTGGCAGAGCGCATTCTTGAGAGTGCTCCTAAAAAGTCATATTTTCGGTATAAAGCATCCCTTGGGTGAACGGATAATAATAATAATCCTAATCGTAATAATAGTAATAATCGTAGTGAGGAGCGAGCAGTCAGTCAGCGAACATCCCTTCAATTCCGAACGTTCAACCAACCATCAACCATCATCATCATTTTCGAATATATATCTGCCCCACCACATTTTAATATGCCCATATCATCGCAACTAGCTAAAAATCGGTAAAAAAAACTATTTTTTTTATTCCTTTTATCCCCATCGAAAGGCAGAGCTGGTAATCGTCAAAACCAAAAAGAGAGAAACCACACGAGTACAATATATTTTCTTTCATTTCTCCTCCACCAAAAGAGAATGATTATGTTGATGATGCGTACGAAAGTTAACCTTTTCGGGAAACGGGAGAGAGATTCAGAGAGAGAGAGGAAAGAGGAAAAAGGTGTGAGGTTTTCTATTCAATGTAAATGATGTGTGTAGTAGTAAAAAAAGGGAAGATGAAGACGAAGTGGAAAAAAAAATTATATTATGTGGAGGGAAGGTGAGCCGGCTTTTTATTGCCTCTAAAAAGGTACGGAAAAGGCAGCAAATCCGCCTTTAATAGCTTTTCCACAGTAATAATTTCGTTATATTTGTATCTGTGACGGGTGGTGGTGTGTGTGTGCGAGTGCGGTGGCGAAAAAAATATATGTACGGAGGCATACTACAGTGCTCCGATGATACCCAAAACACAATATGCCAATATTATTTATCCGTCGCTCTTTCATACTAAAAAATAAAAGATCAACCTTCACCTTTAAAAAATATATATAAAATATATCCTAAAGGAATAGCATACCTGCCAATGCACATCACTCAACCGAGAAAAAAAATATATATTTCCTATTCAATTTCCACTCCCATAATGTCAGCGGACGGTGTACAGGTTCATAAATAAAAATGGAGTGAGATATACACTCCCGAGCGGTGTGTGCTCTTCTTTTCACACACAAAAAAAGCTGCCTATTGCATATATACTTCCCATTATCCTAATCACGACGGTGATGAGTATCATCATCAGCGATAATTTATAACACTTCCAAACTAAAGAATATTTTTTTAGGTGGACCTCGCAAAAAAAAGTTATTAAGAATGGAAGGCTGGGGTAAATCAATAGATTTATCGGGGGACGGAGTGATGTGGCGTTTAGCGGGATGATGATGACGATGATTGTGCTCCCGTGATGACTCTGTTTACGGGAGTGTCGGCTATTTACTGTGATTACTCCATTGCTAAACTGTCGACGAACAGTTGGATCTCCTTTTCATATCATACAAAACTAAATCTCTAATCTGACACTGCTTTCTGGTGTGAGTGTGTGTGCGGTGATGGGATATGCTTTTGCGGCTGTCATGAGCTGATCGCTAATACCTAAAAAAAAATTTTTTATGATGGTTTTTCCATTCTCCCTGGTATATCTATAGTTTGTCCGTTTGCAATTAGCGTCATTATTTATATGTTAACTGGGAAGAGATATCCCATTTAGTGGCTCCTTCTGATAGAATCTTTTTTTTATTTTTCCGATATGGCCCTGTCGGTGGTTTTTTTTTTCATCCTTTTTTTTCCTTCAACATGATAAATTGTTTATTTATTGAGGGGTCATCAAAGATACTTTCTGATATTGGCTTGCCGAGCTTACTATATCCTCACCCAGAAACTGATTGGTTCTCGGGAAATGGATTGGAAAAGCGAAAATCGTTTTATTACTCAATCTCATCTCAATAATCCTTTCATTTTATACCTGTGGAAGGTAACACGTACACTCTAAAAAAAATGTATTATGTGATGGGTAAGAGTCCGAGGTGAGCTGAGCTGAGTTTTAGCAGCTTCATCGAGAATCGAGGCTGAGCAGCTCTCAACCATATTTTTTTTATCTGGATGTGTCGCTCACTTCAAATCCATCCATACTTCGCTCTCCCTTTGATCTCTGCCGAATATTTATTAGGATTTGTGGGCAGCCAGAGATGACTTCAATTTCCGTAATCCGTCTGGATTCCTCTCCCTACCTTGGCGATTTATATCACCACTTAGCACACATTACACTGCCACTCTGCAATCACCGCAGATCACCTATACATTTCAGATTTTTTTATATTTCCCCGCCGATATCTCTTCCCTAAATATGCTGATACTTTTCGCGATAACCTTTTTTTTATTATTACTCACTAATCCGGTGTCTTCCTATATATGAAATCAATAATAATCCTGCTGCGGTGCGGATAACATTGATACTGATAAGGGTCACCACAACCACCAGCTTTTGCATTCCTAACTAAATCCGTTGAGCTCTCCGTACAAAAAGTGGACTACCAAAATAGCAAGGAAACGGAATAAATTTTTAATCAAGACATTTATGGGAAATTCACAAGCAGCAGAGGGTGGTGACACACGCCACAGAATGCATATTTTCTCTCAGCAAAAGGAAAAAAAATATGTTGCACTCTTTTTTCATGTGAGAGTGTGTGGCTCTATAGCCATGTGGAATGGGAGGAAACAGGTGCGCTCTTAAAAAAGAAATAAAATTTGTAAGAGCCTCCGGCTTTCTTGTGAAGTGGATGCATTTTTGGAGCTCATAAAAAAGCTATTTAAAACTCAGTGAATAAAGCAGAGAGACAGTATCAGATCAAATATTACTTTTCTGCCTTTGTTCCCCACACGACAAAAGAGATGACGATTGACGGTCAACGGAGCACAATGGAAAAATGGCTTATAAAAAAAGTGCACATAAAATATAATTTTTTTTTCGTAAATGTAACTTGTCAAGATTGCCCATCGCTAAGCTAAAGGAAACAGATAATTTCTTTAAAATATAAATTATATATTAAAAATATATGCGCCATAGTGAAGTAAACTGAGAACGAGATATTTTCTAGGAATGTGCACTGCATTTTTTTGTTTTACTTCGAGTTTTAAAAAAAACTCGTATTTCCCGCAGATGGATTATCTCAGATGCGGCGGGGTTCCCTAGGAATTTGTCGTCTGAACTTGAAATCTTCCTTGATCCACCAAAAAGATATAAAATGGATATTTAATGGAAAGTGGGAGTTGAGAGCACACCTCCTTCTCTCGCCGTACCTCTTCTCAGCTAGTGTGCACTATGCTGTATACGCCGTGAAAATATTTTTTTTAAAAAAATTCCACAGTTATATACCCGCGCACATGAGCATTTACTACCCGTATAGGATACTTAAGAAAAGAAAAAACCTTGCGAGAGTTTTCCTCTGCTGAGGGAGTGTGCCCATTCCTCCGCAGCGGATGGACGAGGGACGCATGTGCCGTATATCATTTAGGAGTTGGCTTATCTTGAGGAAAATGTCGATGAGAAGATGTCAATAAATCTTTCACTCTTTTATAAAATAAATAGTGCCATGCCACTATCAAGAAAAATATGTACAAACAGAGGAGAGCCATCGCTCTTCTTCCTCTTTTTTTTAAAAAAAAGGTATTAAAAAGGTATGTGAAATGAGCAGAGAGATAAAAAATCTTTCTTTATAAAAATAATATTTGTTTGTCGATCCTACCCAAATATCTATTCCTCTCGATACATTTTTCGTCATGTAACTGGAAAGTATATTATTACGCTCGCCAGGACAACCTGTGGTTTCATTAGTGTAGAAAAAAACAGTTTTTTTAGTGGCTGCATTCATCAAAAAAATATTTTTTTTTGTGTACTCATCATCATGTCCACGCAGAAACAATAACTGTGAATATTTTCACATTTTGAAGAAAATTTTTTTTTCGTCCTTATCAGAAGTATCCCTGTTACACACTCCCCCTCCAGAATTATATTTTGGAAGACAATCACAAATAAAAATTGGAGTTATGCACTTCTCTCTGGAAAAGGACAGGAGATGTGGCAGTAAATAGTACTATGAAAAAAAAGGCATGTGCATATGGCCATTACACATGTACGCATTTTTTTAATGGAAGGGGAACAATAAATAAACGACAATTACACAACTTATATGAAAAGCGTATGGGATATCATGTCTCTGTTCCTATCTGCCTCATTTTGTTTCCTTCACCCCCAAATCTCCATTATTATGGGATTCATAAACATTGTCCAGGAATGTGCGTTATCCAGCAAGAGATCTCAGGAAAAAAATAACCTTTGCTTTAGTCCAAAGAGCAGTACTGGGCTGTCTCAAATTGAAAGGAAATTCTTACGTGGAAGAAAACACAGACATTTTATAGACGAGTTGACTTTTTGGCTTGCTCCGTGATTTTCTGTCCTTCTTATAAAAAAAGCCCTCTCCTTTTTGGAGTGTACCACTTTCTTGAGGAAAAAAATAAATAGAATGGAAAAGTGTATTTGAATTCAATTACTATTATATTTACACGTAGAATAAGGCATTCTCTCCAAATTTTCCAAAAAAATAATGTGTTATCTCCGAGCAGGCAATTTTATCAGCTCCCATCTCCATCTTTATTGGCTGCTTCTTGTGCTACACGACAGTGGACGATGCGATATTATGCTCACGACAAAAGCTAACGAGATTGAGCAGTGCAGATAAACCCAAATTGTGTAGTGCAGCCAATGAAAATATTATTTAAAGCGAGAATCAGCAAAAACAGTCGAAAACAAAAGACTTATTAAAGCTGCAGTCCAGCAGCAACCATTTCTCCACTCACCATACCTTTTTTCTTTTTTTTATAAGAAAAAGTTGAATGTGGGTATGAGAATGAATGGATCTACGAAAAAATAAGATAAATAGCAGCCCATTTTCATTTTCATTGCGGACGGACACGACGACGATAATTCGATGAGAGCGGGACAGATGAGCCCAAGAGGTGAGGCAAGTTTTCTGCTGATATAGCCTTCTCTCCCTCTTTTTATATATTTGCTGTGCAGTCATTGATCAGAAGAGATTTTTTTCTTAAATCTTCAAAAAAACATTTTTTTATTTAGCTAGCCTCACAAAAAAGTAAGAAGATAGAGCTTTAGCACTGAGCTAACTCCATTAATTACATACCTACATGGATTGATCAGGTATGCATAGATAATTAAGTTTGCTCCTCGCACTCGTCACCCAGGAAAAAACACCTTTCAATTAACTTTGCTTTTTAAAGGAAAGAAAAAAAACAGACTTTTTAGGAAAAACAAATGAAATTCCTATGTAAATTGGGTGCTCATCTTGCATTTTATTTTGCGGACGATTTGAGCATGCAAAAAAAGCTACATGGATAGCCTTACATGTGCAGCTCAATGTCATAATAGTACACTTAGGCACGCTTTTTTTCTTACTTCTGCAGTGCCCATCTCTGTTTGTGATTGATCTCTACTATCATCAAAATCTACTTTATGGTATGGATTCATCCCCCGTCCACATAAAAATATTCTTTGGCTTCCCAGTGTGGACGATGGACGGAAGGGGAAAAGATGGTGTAACCAAAACCACAAGGAATTATAAAGCTGGGGTGAGTGGCAAGAGAACTCTTCTTTCTCTCGCAACACTAGCACCAGTCGGGAATTGAATAAAAATGAATGCTGAAATTTTTTTTCGAGTCTCAATTACCATCCTATCAAAGATGAGCAATTTCCAAGTGGAGAGGCAGACTAGAAAACTCCTCACCTTTTTATTTGCACAAAAATCACCCTTACAATATACTAATGTTGCAAAAAATGTATCTGTTGAGCTTGTATGTAGATACAAGGAATTTTTTAACTTTTTTTTCGATTACAAAAAAAGAAAAAGAGGAATGTTTTGGTTTCTGTTGCAAATCTTGTTGTCGTTTTGGTACGTCCAGACCTGACTTTTTTTATAATTTGACAGATTCTTTCAATTAGAAGGCACAGCAATTGCTTTTTTGAACTGAGCACTATATTAAACGCTATATGTGCTGCATTTGCGGTGCATACTATAATCTCTGCTGCTGATTTATGGGAACAAGTTGAAGCTGATCGGCTGGGATAGAATATATTTTTTTTATTCTGTGGTGGCTGTGGACGTGGATCACATTCTATCCTGACATTTGATAACTGTGTGCTTATAGAGACAGGTATGAGCACTCGCACTCGGAATATTAACTCGAAATCTTTTTTTTTTACTCTTGCTGTATATTTTCTATTAAGATGCGCTATCATCGAAAAAAAATATATATAAGCAGCCGTCCGGAATTCACAGTGGACAGTGGGCACAAATTTTTCCTTACTTTAAGTAAGGAAAACAGTTAGCCTGAAATCTTGCACTGATTGATGGGAAATCAGTGACGACGTAGTAAATGATTTTGTGCACTTTGAAAAAAAACGATGTTTTCCCTTCACGCTCCTTCATCACTGTCTTGTCCCTTGATACATTATGTCGGTTTTGTGTCCTGTCTCCTGTCACTGAAAAAAAATATCCTTTTCCTTGGCACTCACTCTTGAAAAAGTAAATATATTTTTGCTGATATTGCACACACTGCACAAAAATGCACAGAAATAATACTGTAATAAATATTGTCAACTCCTTTTTTTTTAAAAAAAAAGATCAATAAATAGATGTGTGCTTAAGTGGGGATGACAATGACACAATTTTTTTTTAAATAAAAAAATATGTATCGTGATCCTCTCATATTTCGTCAATTGAAATTCACTCGCGTTCATCACGACCCAGAGAAGAGTAGATATTTTTATGCACACACTACACTCACCTCGCTTATCGTATTGGGGAATGCACAGGGGTCATCATTTCATGATGGAGTGACCTCCCCGACCTCTGAACCATTTTCTTTTAGCGTGCGCCCACATTTCTTACAGTTTCTTTTTTTAAAAAAATGAATTGCGCACAGTTATACATTTCCCCTTAAAAAAGATAAGCCTTTTAAATCCTAGTCAAGAGCAATTTCTTTGAGTTGCTGAAGAAAAAAATGGACAGCCAGGGAGAGAGAGTAGAAGATAGAGCTCGGCATTTTTTTTTCAGCCGGTTTCTATCTCGCTTCCTCCTCTGCTCCGCTCACCTACTCCGTTTTTTATTCCTCTGTTTAGGTTGCCAAGTGCGTGTAATGATCGAAATGACACGAGCACAGTAGTAAACACAGATAAAGAAAAAAAATATATTTTGGACAGAAAAAAATATTATACTGAAAAATTCCTGTCCTAGTATAAAAAATCCCGACTCAGTTTCCCTGCTTTTTTTCGTGTAAGCTCACAGCCAAAAAAATTCATAATCAGAGCTGGATTGTCATAACAATAATCGTAAAAGTGAGACGGTTGCCTTGTACGTAAAACACTTTACTTTAGATTTTTCTTGCCGGTGTCATCAACAACAACATTCAGATGGAATTTTTTTTTTACCTTTTCGGCATCTCCCTATCAATGTTTAGCCAGTCAACTCACACACTCGGCGGAATAAAGTGGGAGTGCGGAGTGTAAGAAGTTTGTCTCGCTTTTAATAAGAAAATGAAAAGGAGCGAAAGCACTCCTTTGGTCAAAGGAAGCGGAGGGGAGCTCCAAACTCCTTTCAATGTCAAATAAAAAAACTGTAATGAGGACGGATGTGACATCTTTTTTTTTGCACTGGCCGACATGCACACTCCTCCAAAAAGTGTCATTATGGATGCTTCGCTTGTCCCTCCATCAATGAATTATCAAAGGAATATATTATTTTACACTACTTCGAGAAATGACTTATTCACTGCAGACGGAAAAAATGGAAAAAAAAGTTTCGCCGTGCTCGTTACAGGCCTCGGTTTAGGGCCTAAATCTTCAGGGATAGAGTCCTCAACGGCAAGCACCCTCCAGGCTAATGGAGACAGTATGACTCCCAATCCTCTGATTTTTTTTATCCATGGTAGGTTAAAAAGGGAAAGTTGCATTTTATTACTTTTGGCTCAACGACACACACACACCAGAATTAAGTTTTTGGCGACTAAAAAAAGTGGTTTTCTTTTATAGGGTTTTTTTGGTAGTGTTGGTCTACCCAAAATTATATTTTGTTGGTGGTATCGCAGCCCGTCATATCACATAACTCACGTAGTGGGACGTTAAGCCGTGCTCATTCACCCTTTTCCTTTCCTGCTCATTGAAGCCATCTTAGCATTTGACTCTTAAGACTAATCAATCCTCATGAATATTCATGACGCTCCCACTGCAACATTTTCCACGAGAGGGAAAACGTACAGAACTGCACTGCTCTAGCCAAATCTCCAATACAGCAATATGATGAGGAGAAGAAGCCGAAAAAATTTTTTTTGAGGGCTGTTTGTGTGAAAGGAAAAGTTGAAGTTCGAAGGAGAAAGAGAAAAGAGCATACGATTATTATTATTAAACGTGCTCCGTGCGAGTCTCTCCTTTTTGAAAAAAATAAAGGGAAAAGGAGAGGGATGGAGGAAAACAAGGACATGGCGAGCGGGCTGGTCACAAGGACAGAATATCAACTTCATTTACGGCTTGACAGAAGGAGAGAAAGAGACTTTCCCAAACTTTTAATACTTTTTTTTACTCCTTCTTCGCTCCTTCGTGAAATCCCTCTCCTTCCACAAGCTCTCGCTTACATATTTATTAGTGAAGTATTCATCAGCCTTGTGGCCATATATTATAAATGCGAAAGAAGAAAATGAGTATAGATGAGACGAGCTCGATTTTTTTTCTGCTCCGGCATTTTCCCGCATTAGCATTACCACCACCATTAAAAAGAATATTCTCTCCGGGAGTGAAAGGATATTGGGACTGGGGAGGGGAGAGGGATTGCATAGTGACAGGGACATCAAGAGAAAATCAAATGGACCGGGTGAACGTCGGACGACAGCAAAGAGCATCTCCCGGGCTTATGCATATGCATAAAATTTTCTCTGCTTAGATATTTCATCATAGCTAGCGACTTTTTCCTCCCTCACATTATCTTCCTTTTTCCTTCGTCTTGTTGCAATCAGTGAGAAAACGGAGATGAAAAAAAAGGACAGAGGAAGTTTCAGCTTCTCTGAGGCGATGATGACGGCACCAGTAGTCAGCGAGTGTGCTTTTTCCCTGCAAGACATCTTCCGAGATAGAGGAAGAGTGGCATCCCCAAAAATATTTTATATTTCAATGCATTGATTTCTCCCGAGGATATTTGATTGTGAGCTGTGTTAATCTCTCCAGCTAATCATTTATTTTTCTCGACCCTTTCTCGGCGTAAAACAAGAGGAGAGATAGCGGTCTATATGAGCTATATGATTTTCACTCTGTGTTGTGAGTGCTTCTCACTCTGAGAGCGGAATCCTCTACCCCTTTACACCAATTTCCACCCTACAGGAAATCGAAAAAGAAGTGGTGAGGGATGGGGATGCTTCCAGTTGAACTGGAGACAAAAGCTTAGAGTTTTCAATCCATTTCTGGAAATATGCATACATTTATATACATCAAAAAATAAATTTTATGTCTTTTGTGTGCTCCTCGCTCCAGCCACTGATTGGGATTGAAGTGTAGTGCCCCAGAGAGGAAGTATATATCATTGGCAGGCTAACTATTTATTAGTAGTGGAAATGGAATAGGGAGCGGTAATGGCACAATAAGAAGAGTGACGCGACGTTCGGCTCTCCCACCCAAAAAATAAGAATTTTTTTTTCGAGATTCTCACAGGGAAAAATAAATATATATCATTCATTTGTTTCCTCTCAACCCTTTTGTTTTTCGGCTGGCATTTCCAGCTAAACTAAATATGTTCTGGAGAGAACCGAGAAAGAGAGAGTGGGCCATTCACTCAGATCACCCGGATTGATCTGGATGCAACTATGCAGATTAGTTTCGTGCATTTATATTGAGTGCGTATCTCATTATGATAGTTTTTGTCTCTTCCCGGCTGCCAAACTCCCTCATAAAAAATAAGTTTTATTTCCAGAGAGCTCTCTCTCCCATTTCCCATGAAAGTAGTAAAGATTTTTTTTTGGCATGAATAATTTCTCATTGAGCTCCCTTTGTCTCCAGTTCCACTCCACTTCTGCCTCCAAAATGCTGTTTGCTTGTGTGTGCTTAGCGGCGTAAAAGGAGATCTCACTCTGATTGGGAAGAAGAACAGCTTGAAATTTTTAAATGAGTCGTTTTTTGGAACAGCAGCCTCCCGAATATTTACAGTTGGGGAGAGTACAAAATCACTCATTTGATGATTCATCTCAGTCCCTCCTCAGCCTGCTGATGTTGTTTCGTTAGCCAGCGGCGAGAGAGAGAGAGAGAAAGAGAGAGCGAGTTTTGTAAAATAATAATAATAAAAAAAAGTAAAATAATAAAAATTGATTGACGACAACGACAGTCTAGAAAATGGAATAGAAGTTCTCTTCTCCCTCTCTCTGTCCCATTCCAGCCAGATTTATTTCGAGGATTCATCATCAGACAGCATAAATTCTAATCAATAGATTTTAATGAAATGTTCTGATTAGTGAGCACTCCGCAGAGGGAGTCAAAGAGCTTCCAATTTTCAGCCCCGAAATACATTACATTTTACACTAGTTTGGCAAGTTCAAAGAGAATATTACAAAAAAAATTATTATTAAGGCAGGCGAGAGGAATGATAACGCCTGGAATACAAAAAAAAATGGATAGCGCTCTGCATTTTATACTCAGCGGGATGTCCTCAAATGCCCAAACGCCAAAAAATAAGTGCTTCTCGCTATTATAGCCGTCTACGACTTCTCCATTCTCTTCAGCTTGACAATTACTATCTAAAAAAATATATTTTTTCCGAGAATATTCTTCCAATTTTAGTTACGGAATTTTGGCCTTTACAACAGATAAAGAGCACACCCACACATGTACGCATGAAAGGGGAACTCGGGCCAAGTCCCTCCTCAGCCCAGTAGGACATCCCTCCGTTCTATCATTTACACGTGTTCAATTCAATTCTCCTCTGGCTAACAATTTAGAAGCGATGAAGTTATATAATTTTGCGCTAACGTGCCCTAAAATCCTCGTCAAAAGTTATTTATTTTTATTATGTAATGAACGCATAATTAAATAATTTCTCGTGGATAGGTCAGAGATAGGCATAGCGGAATGATTTTCTACTTTTATTTTCAAAAAAATGTTTTTACCTGTCTCTAAAATTTCTTGCAGCTTTGGAATTTTGATTTTTTCCTTTTCAAATTGTTAGAGTAGGAATATGAGTGAGAGCAGGAAAAAGATCGATTTTTGATACTTGACAAGGTGAATAAAGGACAGTTAAGAAATCACCACCCACTACGTGACCCCCTGGAGTCCATCAAGGAGGAGTAGGGTGATTGACACTTTGACATTGTGTACAGGGTACCCCATCTCCTCTTCCATCTTCCCGCTAAACAATATTTTCTAACCGACTCTCTTATCTTATTTTTTTACCATGATCGCTGCACAAATTAACTTTCAAGAAATGAAAATATGTACACAACACGCTCCCCTTTCTCCCTCTCCCTTATCCCACTTTTTTTCTCTATTTCTAGAGAAAAAAATATATTTTCATTGCAACCTCCGGATACTTACTTTTTTAGCGGTGATAAAACGCCACTATCATATTGGTAGGAAAAGCAATATCCGACCAAGTCAGTCAACTGCTAGTCTCCTAAATTATTATTTTTTCCACCTTTCAAACTCCACACTAAAAGGATTAGGAGAAGAGGTAGGCTCAAAATATATTCTAATTTCTTTTTAAATCCATCACATCCTCAAAAACTTGGTGCATGTCCAGGGGTTTTTTTCGTTTTTTAAAAAAATATATTTTTTTTCATTTGAAAGGATCTCGCTGTTTAAAACAAGATGGACAGTTTTTGGAAAGAGAGCGAGTGAGAGAGAGAGAGAAGTCTTCAGGGCACAAAATCAATCCCACTTCTCTGACTGGAAAATAGAAAAATAATCAAGTCTTCCGTCCAATCTTTTCGTCATCAACTCCTCCTCATATTTTCCTCTCCCCAACAATGCCAGACATTCATCGTTTACTGCATCCTAAATATTTTTTACGCTCCCTGTTGCAGTCAGACTTTGTGAATGCGAACAATGGAATCAAATGTGCGGCGATGGTGTTGGCTTTTTTTATTCTGGCCTGAGCATTAAAAAACCTGGGCTTCTTAACTAGTTTTCCGTGAACTTTTTTTTCATTCTAAAATACAAATATGGCCTGGTCCAGACGTCCAATGAGTATTGTTATGAAGCATTTTTGTGGGATGGGTCAGTCATGATGAAATTCAATTTCATGTTGGAGAACGCCACAACTAAAAAGACTTCACCTCAAATATATATATAAAAAAGCCGAAACAGGAGTGTCATGCGAAGAGTCTATTTTCTGTTAAAAGAATTAGTTTTGGTGCATCTCTTAAAAAAAGTGATCAGTTCACAATCAGCTCACCACTTGTGAAAAAAAAATAATTTCTAGGCAAAAGCAAAAAGCAAAGCGTGTTAGAAGAGAAAAAAAGACGACGGGGGACAAAATATAGAGAAAAAAACAATGAGCCGATTCTAGCAACACTGAAAGACATCAGCAGTAAAAACGGACACACGACAAAAAAAACTATTTTTTTGACAAAATATATAAAAATTATTCTGTATTCTGTCAAGTTAAAAAAAATGAGAGTAGAATTATTTATATTTTTTTACTTGTTGCCAAAACTGAGCAAGGAGGAAGATGCGTTCTTTTTTGAGAATCCAATCGACAGGTTGTGGATTAGGTGAAGAAGAGAGTGGTGGAAGTGTAGGCGGTGGAGGAGGTGGAGAAGCAGCAAGTGACGTAGAGAGTGATTCCATAGGCATTAAACAATAGTCAACTCCCAGCGTCCGATTCTTATGGCCGTACATTAGGTAATTTTTAGTTCGCGGTTTTTAAGTGAAATAGAATGTTTGGAGTTCAGAAGTTTAGAAATTTTTTTAAAAAATGTATATAATTGTTAAGTACGTTATAAGATGGTGATGTTGATGATGGAGGGTGATGATGAGACCGTTGAGATTTTTTTGCTTTTAAATTTTTGGGGTGAGATATATATTTTTTAAGTAATGTGTTTTTTTTGCGATAGAGCAGAAGAAGATGATTTTTTTTTGTTTTTGCTACGAAAGCAGCGAATTGTTTTTTTTAGTCTTTTCGATTTTGTTTTTTTTGTTTAACTCACACAATCAACTGAATTTCCTCCTTTTCCATTCTCCTTAACAGATGGAGGTGAAGTGCTCGGTGAGCTGGAGTCTTCCTGGGAGTTTCCGAGTCTTGCTGCGAGGCTACTGCTCACATCTGAAATGGAACTTTCGGCGAGAGTCGATGCTGAAATGAGTGCTGCTGACGGACTGTTGCTGGAGTCGCTGCTGCTGCTGCTGTTACTGTTGGCGGTTGTGTCACTTGCCGTTGTGGCAATTATGTCACCTTTGGAGAACACCTTACAACTGCCAGTCATTTCCATAATCATCATCTTTCTCTAGTGGGAGCTCCTCCGGCCGGGGCATAAATGAAGAGTAGCGGAGAAGCCGAGCTTATTCTTGCTTGTTCGACTTGGGACGACACAGTCCACACTCATTTGAGTTTTTTTAAAAAATATTCTTCTAAAAAAATTTTTTCTTGGCAAAGCAGAGATGTAGTGGTCTCTGGTAGTAGGAGTGACCAACTAAATAGAGTGGAATCATGAAAGAAAAAAACGGTTTTGTGAAAACATAAAATTTTTGAGAGAGTACAAAAAAAATGGAAAATTTATTTAAAAAAAAACTTTTTTAAGTAGAAAAATAACTCGGTACTAGTATTAAGAGCCATGCACTACTCCACTAATAAAAACAGCATGCGAGAAGGAGTGCAACTCCCTTTGTCAGATTACAGCTGTGAGCTCATGCCTAAAAAGCGAAACGAGCTGTACTAAACTGTGCTTTAAAAGTTGCGTAACACTTTTCAGAAAATGTATTAAACTTCCTACAAGACATGTTCCATACTTAAAATGGAATGTACAATTTTTACGTAGTGACCTTAGATATTGACTTGATGTCGTTAAAAAACTGCAAATAGTGACGTTTCATTTGTATTCCTCTCCCAGTTCTTTTTCGTGTGCAGCTCTCAACAACCACTTTTATTTCCCAGATGGAGAATAAGATTTGCCACAACTCATGACTATTTTTTTTTCTTGACCTGATCTGATCTGATTTGATTGATTAATATTTTATCAGAGTTGTCATCAGCCACCCATCAAATATTGTCCACTACGTGCTAGTGCAAAAAAAATTTTTTTTACGTAACTCAACGGAGAACGTTTGCGATTACAGCTCAACTTTATTAGTCGTCAATTGGCTGATCAACAATTTCAATTATTTATAAACTGGATGGATGGCCTGCTTTGATCCTAAATAAATTTTTGAAACGTGATATTTAGCATATTGATTCCGTGGCTATCGAGATCCACATTTTAACAGCCGTAATAAATCTTAATCAGCAGGAGATTTTTATTTTATTTCAGAGGTGCAACAATTTTGCTTGAGTGGCTCCATTCCCATCCTCAATAGAAAACTGTTCAATTAGCTTTATTACCAATGTACCAAATCAAACTCAATTTAAAATGTTTTTGCCATATACCAAAAAAATATATATACGAGCTTCTTTTTCTATGTTCTCTCTCTCTCTCAACCCAAATCAATATTTAGAGTTTTGGACAGGAGCACTCCCTCTCATGAAAAAAAAATTCAATGTCACCCTATAAAAAAATTCATTTTTTGATGAGAACCTCTCCAACACTAATTTTCCAAGTTACCTAACCATATTGATAGAGTTCCAAAATTGACATGAATACCTAGAAAGGTTGATGATAATTGGTAAACTAATTTTCCAAGTTACCTAACCATATTGATAGAGTTCCAAAATTGACATGAATACCTAGAAAGGTTGATGATAATTGGGAAGAGAAACATGAGCAGCGGCATAATTTTTTTTTATGAAACGTTACATCGCGAATGTATGAGCAGTCGGGGTGCTTTTCCAAGATTTTCCTTTTCAAAGAGAGCGTCACACTTAGCGCAGGCTGATCGTAATCATTTGGGAAAAAAGGCTGATGAATGAGCTCGCTAAATGACTGCTACTTTTATTAAGTAGACGGATTTAGTAGGAGAGGATGTAATGATGACAAGAAACACATTTGATGAAGGCTAGCTACCCATTTACTATAATGGACATGGGAATAGTTATGAAGCCAAGTATTTTTAAAAAATGTTTTTTTCCTTGCAGCTCATCAAATGCTATTTTTGTGGAGAGAAAAAAAAGAGAGAGAAAGAGAGAGAGAGAGCTCTAAAGTCCATCATATTTTATTACCAATAATAATGCACAGCAATAATTTAGTGTTTCGAAACCAATGATGATTTATTAAAAGGAAGGAGCTAAATCTTTCTGCGCAGCGCTATATTGTGTGGAGGCCAGGCCACACGAAATACTCGAGAATGGGAGAGCCACCAACGGAACACTCTCGCTTCAATTTTTATTTTTTTTATATATATTCTTTTTAGCGTTTCATTATTTAAAGCGAAATGACATGGATTATTGGCGATGAGTTGGAGCGATCTACACGTCTATATCTGAGCTGAGTGGGAAATGAGCTGGCAGCAAAAGACACTGAACAAATCATAATTATAATGATGTTCTCTGCAATAATAAATTTCTATCTGTTCGCTTCCCTGTCAGACACGCGGGGTATATATCCTTCAGAATTAATATCCAGTTTCGTTTTATGAATGACTGTTAATCAATTGAGGAAAAAATGAGAGATTCTTTTTCTTCCACCTAATTCTTCTAGTCTAGTAAAAACTCGCATTGAAACTGGGATAGCTTTACTTGCACTTTTCAGCTCTCCACTATACTCCATTTTCCCTCTTCCACTTCATGATCTCCCAATTTCTTCCAATAATAAATTCTGCTTGGAAACAGCCACCAACAGACAGCAAAAGTGGAAGATGAGCATTCACACAGAGCTCCTCATCTCTACTCCAATTCCAGTTTGCAACGCCACTCACCCTTTTTAGAAAGGGTGACTTGTCCATTCCACATAATGGGATAGGAGCCTGTCATTCATCTAATTTATAGTTTTTCCTCACTCCATTTATATCACATGGACTGTGTGTGTGCGCCCTTTTTTTGGTGATACTCCCGTCTAATGATAATTGCTCGAATGGCTCAAAAATCTTTTACTGATTCTCTATTTCAATAGTTGTAATGACGTGAGATGAAATACGCTGAAATCTCTTCTGATTAGTCTCTTCTATTCGCTCACTTTCCAGTTATAGTCGAACCACACCAGCTATAAAATAAACTGATTGACCCACACAATAATTACTTCAGCTTTCTTTACCCTGCCCGGTGCAAAATTAAAATATCAGCTCATCACACTTGAAAAATTTACAACAATTATTATTTTTTGGAATGCAACAACATTGTAAATATTTTCTCTCTCTTCTGCAAAAAACGCTCAAGCGCTGTATCACAAGGAGAGCAGCACAATGCAACCCCAGCTTAGTTTGAGAATTTGCAGAGGATTATCTACTTTTCAGCGTTTCTCTGCTTGATCCCTACTTTCAATTAAAAATCCGCCAGTATTGTTTCTCTCTTGAGTGATCTGATCTGGCGGATTGTGAGCAGCAAAAATAAGATACATAAAAAAAATTCACAGTCCATCCACTGCACCTCAAATGCCTAAATGGTTACATCACCACACTCTCATCCCTTCTCTAGCACCTTCTCTACACTCCAACTCTTGCATATTGTCAACCACTTAATTAAATGCAGTATTGGAATTGATAGACTGTTTTAGAGTGAATACAATTTTTCCTACTTGTCCTCACAAATCGGTATACTTAGTATAAGGCTATTTTCACAACTATAAAAAAATTCTACAGCCAAAATGCATCCATTTTTCCCCTTTTTGTAATCCTACCAACAACCAAAAAAAAGAAGTGTGTGGATAGCGTGCAGTATTATATCACTACAAAAAAAAGCAGGAGTATAGTAGGTTCAGGGACACATGGATAATTCACAATGTGCTCATCAACTGGTTCATTTAACTTGGTCGCCGTTCTCCCATCATGCTTAAAAAAAATCACGCATACTTAACTTTGTGCAAGCACCACGGTTAGGATGTTTTTCTAACAAAAATTTTTTTTTTTATTTTATATGTACACAAGTTGATTCTCAACAAGAAATAAAATCTATCTCGAATGTGTTCTCTCTCTTGCGCATTTTATCAGATAAAATGGTGATGGGTTGTTTGACGATGATTGCACACAGAAAAAAAGTATCTATTGAAAACTCTACAAGTTTATGTAATGTTTAGAGAATGATTGGAAGATTAGAGGGAGGGAGAGAGAGAGAGAATGGAAGGGATGATATTTGTTACTACTGTTCGACCACGCAGCTGACCATATTTTTAATAGTTCCAGCTTCCTATAAAATGCATTGTAACGACGGGTCGTTACAAGTTTTACAGTATTGATGCCATTTTTTTGTCCACCCTTTACAAGTTATACTAGTTGAGTTTTAGAGTAGCGACAGGTTGTAAGAAGAGGATATTTAAGTGGACATATTTTTTTTTACAGAAAATGTTATTGCTGGCTTGCTGCTGAGAGTTTCTCCTTTCTTTCACCGACTGGTTTCGTTTCTCTAAACGAGGGGAACGCATTCCCCCACTAATAACTTCAGCTTTGACGTTGTCGCCTCGTGTTTCTATAAAATTGCCGATATTATGATCCTAAATAATAATGCGAAAGGAAAAAATATATATATTATGTAAGCAAGTTAGTTTTTTTTATTTAAAAAAACTGTGCTTTTTCAGCATGCCGAAATCCAAAATAATATTTGTTTGAACTGGCACATAAACAACAAGCCAGAAAATGTTACAATCAGATTCTTTAGAAGAGAGAATAGAATAGAAAAATGCAAAGTTGCTATGCCATTTTTTTTCTCTGTGGACACACACAAAAAAATAGCTGGCGAAAAAAAGTCGCATTCCATCCATGTAAATAATACATTTTCATGGCAAGTTAAACGATAAAATTAATATTCCGTCTCTGTCATTGTGTACATTGTGTCTGTGTGATGTTTCGATGCCGTTCTATATTATTTTTTTTGGCTGTGCACCCGATAGATTAACTATATCGTGGACATTGACAAGGATTACAAGAAAAAAAAATAATGGTATCAGTATCAGTGGCAAATTGCCTTTTGTCACTTGCTCGTTTTTTGAAAGGCGCTCTGGCGCTCCCTACTCGAGTTCCACTGTCACTCAAATTATATATAAAAAAAGCAGAGCTATATAGCAAAAGTACATGGGGAATACAGCCGACAAAAGAGCAGCCAAAAAAGAATTTTTTTTTTCAACAATTCACCCATCTCTCATGTAATGTAGCAATATTTATGATTCGCGAACAGCATTTTTTTTGTCCGCAAGCCTCGAAAAAATAAAAGGAGCTAGCTGTGTATTTGAAAGGGAAAAAAACTTTTACTATTTTTCGGAGCAATAATACGTAATAGCTATAATAATAATATTTCGGTGGAGATCTACAGAAAAAAAAGAGCTCGCTTTTTTATCCTTTAATCCAGCTCACTGTTCCCAGTGCATACATATCCCCAGTTAGCAACGGCGCTGCAGTGCGTCGACTGTTCTGTGGTGGAGTGGCTTGGTTGCCGAATCTCCTAGCAAAAAAATAGTAGTGGTGGATAGAATGGGTAGAGAAGAGAACTTCCTTTTGTACATTTTTTTAATACATTTTTTTGCTTGCGTCATTTTATGCAGATCGGATTATTACTGAAACTGTTCTCACTCCTCAGCTATGATATACCGTTGGGTAGAGAAGAGAACTTCCTTTTGTACATTTTTTTAATACATTTTTTTGCTTGCGTCATTTTATGCAGATCGGATTATTACTGAAACTGTTCTCACTCCTCAGCTATGATATGCCGAGAGACGCCACCCAGCCATCTCGATACAATCATTATGTTGATTGCGATTGTATTTCCGAAGTGCCAGTGAAAACTGCATTGTATTTAAATTTCAGAGCCTCCAAACTAATGTAAATTTGTGAGGAAGGAATATATATAACTGAGCCTGAGCCAATGCCTGGCAGCAGTGGAGAGAACAAACTCTGTTCTACTCTCCCCAAAAATATAGGCAACTTTTTTATATATATTTTTTTCCTTTTCGGTGGTGGCATAACCCTTTTGGATTTTGTTTTGGGGAGAGTCTCCTTTTTACTCCCTATTTCGGAGTGTGGAGCGGAAGGGAAGCCGAAAAAGCAATAATTTTTGGCCCAATCAGAGAATTAGGAAAATGATATGCAAAACTCCCACCATATACCGCTGCCACCACCAACTACAACCAATTTTATGTCTTTTCCCGCTCGCATTCCGGCTGATTGTGAGCACTTAACTTTTTACAGTAATGACCGCAACAACACGTACACCGAAAGTCGAGCTACAGTCAGCAGCGCCCACGTTATTTATCATCAGCAATCAAAAAAGCCAAAATTCTGAAATGATATTAAACGATAAATTTCTGGAGGAGTAGCCCGCCACAGTGATAAGCTCGTTATTAAAAAGTCGCATTTCAAACGGGAAGCCCCATCCAAAAAAAAATTTTATTCTGTTGGAGCCCTGGATACAATTACAAAATCGCCTCAAACCCTTTTCCAACCACTTTCAGATACTCGCACACGTTCACAACCTTCATCACTTTTCATACAGCTGAATTGGCAAACGCACGTCCTCATATTTTTTTTAATACAGAAAAAAACTGCCCCAGTCCCATTCATTCCTCGTTGTAAAAAAAAAGAAGCGCGGTAATGATATAGGAGCTGCGTTGCTCAGCGC
>JAHZND010004911.1:0-20361 GCA_027744115.1 Acrocyrtus sp. NNG-2020 | reverse complement strand
TAAGCTAAGCCGAAGAGCACAGGGTTGCGTCTGTTGTGCAATGTTTATATAAAATGTTATGTAAATATTGGTTGGCTTGTGTTGAGTATAGTTCCTTGCCAAGCCTTGAGTGAAAATATACTCTGTCATGCAGTGAACTGAAAGTCACTTGTTTGGAAAGCGGAAGTAACTCAACCCGCTTTTCTCGAAGTGCTCTTCTCCGTAATGACATAACTTACTCTATCATTATAGCGACATGCATGATCACTTACCATATTACTCACTCACTCATTTTTAAAATGTCAGCAGCATAGTCATTGTTCAGTGATGTGAAAAAGGATGAATTTTTTTGATAGCATCACAAAAACAGTTTTTAAAAAAATCTGCTTTACAAACAAAAAAAGCTATACGGGTATATTAAACCAGTTAGAGAATAAAAACAACATGAAGAACGAAAGCACCAGGAAAGTGGCAACTGACAAGTTACTTTTACTGAAGCACACCCCGCGTGTAATCAAATTAGTCTGGGAAAATTGGGCGCAAATTAAATTCAGTTCTGGTACGAGTAGTCAAGTGGTATTCGACGAGGCACTCGTTAAGTCTTCTTAGCAAAGTTGAGCCACTCAGAGTACTCCTAAACATTCCCTGGCTGCATTGGGTTACTTTCCACTTTATAAATCAGCACGGAGGTTTAATAGAGGAGTTAAAAGTGAGAAAAGTTTTTACTTTTCTGTGTCGCTTGCCTCAGTGGCGAAAACAAATTAGGTGGTGCGCAGGAGGGCATATTACTTGTACGAGGCTTACGAGAAAGTAATGAGGCTTTTCCTACACTGCATAAGGATATGTAGTTCATATGAAAAATGGCACATTCCGTTTTATTATTCTGCGAAACACTTTTGGAAGCACACGGTGGAATACTTGGATACAATTGTATGAAGTCTTGCCTCATTTTGAAATGTTCTTTGTAGGTGACCTTAAATAAATAAAAGACTTTTTCTTTTATTGCTTTGAGAAGGTTTCCAGTTACCCTTTTTCTCACTCGAAAGCTTCTCATCTTCACATAAAAACAACTTCCCTATTTAAACTGTATCCAGCACTCCATTAAAGTTGAATTTAAAACGGAACACAAAAAACGCTTAAGTATATATATGGCATCGCCTGAAAGAAAGCAAGTTTTCCTGGCCGAGCTGAAAAGCTCCAATAGATTACAAAGTGAGACTTTTATATGATATTCTCGGCGAAAGTCCCTTATTGCTTTTGCGGGAAAATGGAGACATTTCGCAAAAAACTTTGCATACTCCCCAGAGACAATATACAGTGAACTGTTGAAGTAGGAAAAAGAATCAGTTACTGCTTCGCCATTGCATCACTCTTGTGCCTTCTCCAGTCGAGAGAGTAAAAAAAAATCGTAGTGAAAGAAAGTAGCCTAAAACTCTGGTTGGGCTAATAACGACTACAAGCAAAAAAAAGTTGATTTTGTTGCCAATACGTATAGCCCACTGCATCAGCAGTGAATTCATACTTTTATGCAGATGGAGAAGAAAAATATATAATTTCAGCCTCACTTCCTCCCTCTCCCATCTCCCTCTAAAATAACGTGTCTCTGAAGTTTTCCAATCTTTATGATGTATCATCATCATGACTGTAATAACAGCTCAAAAACCTATTACTTCAAAGAGACAAAATGGCTTGAAAAAAATATTCCATATAATAGAGCCCCGTATATGGTTATAAAGTTATCTTTGCGTAGATGAAACTTTTTTTTTCTTTTCGGGATGATACACCATTCAATACATATGACGTAAAAAAAAGAGCCTTTTTATAGCAGCGCCGGATGTGTTCTGCTCCGCTACTGTGTTTTGGCTGGTATTTGTTGAGGCTTATAGGGAAAACACACTTGACTAAACTGCACAAAAGAAAATGGGCGAATTGAAGATAAGAGCAAATTAGATTTCAAGAATCGTATCAGCAAACAACTTAAACTCTCCAGCACACTACCACCGAAACCATCTTTGATAATATGATGATAGCCCTTGTGGCTCTCTCGCTCTGTTTGAGCCTCTATGTGAGTTAGGTGTGTGGGGCATGCAAGAGTGTTAATAATAACACTTGTTCAATTTCGCTGCTCTGCTGACCTGACTCATCTCCATGTACTCCATTTTTTACGCTGTAACAACTGTTCTGGGAGAAAGTGTAAAATGTGCATCTGTGTGACGGTGGTTTGATGAAAGTAGTTGAAGCTGATAGAGGAGTTGAGTCGGAGATAATAATAGTTGCGGCATAATGGGAGATGCTTTCTCTCCCTCTGAATTTCTATGCGACTTTGTTGTCTTTGCGACGTGACATTAGCTATGTGAGGTCTCATAAAATTGGGATTGCTGTGGGGGTACAAAGCAAATAAAAATGCTAGAGCTACTACGAGACCTAAGACGGCAATGATGAGACTTGCCATAATGCAAGGATATATGCTGAGGAGCAACATGAAAAAAATGCGAAGTGCCACTTGTACCACATTTCGTCTCGCTAACTGCAGAAAATGTAGATCAGAAAGTTCATATGCAGTATGCTCTCGGAGAGCTTCAGGGAACGGCATTTTTCTACTTTTCTACTTTGTGAAACTGCATCTGTTTACACGATTAACTGATAAAAAAATTACATTTACATGGGGTGAAATGAAAAGGCAATATTGGACCTGCAAACAGACATTATGGCATATTCACCATATGCCACTTAATTATGTGGGAGATAGTTATGTAAAAGATGGCTTCTGTTGCATTATCAGCATTTTTGCTTTGGCGGATGTGTCTGCCGCCAAAGCAAAATGTGACTTGTCTTTAGACTGCATTCAGCTCCTATGCCGTTCATTGTGAGAACAAGGCAGAGAAGGTTAAAGTGACCTCTTGGCCGTTTCTATCAGCAGTAGCTGCATGAAATCAACAAATCGTCTTCTACTTTCTCTCTAGGTGAAACTTGAGACTGAGACGAGAAAGGTTATACGACATGATGATATTATGACATCAGCCAGAGGCACTTACTTGTGTAGACGTTTGCAACCCTTGGCTTGCGCTAACAACTTCTCTACACATTGTTCCTCTCATTTTCAGACCGGATATTAAATGCAAAATATCATTCGTCATATTATTTACGTGGCTTCTGAGGTCATTCTTAAGTTTGCCGTAGTCGGCTGCATGGAGACAGAAGAATGTTTTTAGTGCCTGCAGAAACAGAGAAATCGATACTTGAGCGTAGTTTGACTTGACACATGAATTTCAGGCACCACTTGCCACTTTCACTAATAGAGGCTTTTGACTTTATTGATAATGCGCAAAATTGTTGTCTGTTGTTTTTCCAGAGCCGTTCTTGGAAACACTTCGTTTTCAGCATGGTCGTGTATTAGCGCAGGACAAGAGTTCAACCTCAACCACAAAATTGAAAATACCCGTAATAAAAATAAGTGAAGATGGCATTTGCCACAAGTATGTTTTTTAGTGTGGTGATTATTAAATTAAGTGTAGTGCATGAATAATAAGAGTTTGTTAGTCTAGTATAATGGCTCCCTCCTGCAAAAAAATCATTAGCGGGTATGCCCTCGGCCTGCAGCGATACAACACTTTATGAGTGTCGTAAGTTCGAAAACACTCACCATTTGCATTTTCCAGTTTGTCACCTCTTTCGGAAAAGTGGGAAAGTGAATCAGTCTCAGTAGTGTTTCCTTTGTCCATGGCACAAGTGGTAGACGCGTAGAAAAACTTTTATTCGTAGATGAAAATAAACACTTGTGAAAGTGGGTAAACTCGTGACATAATAACTTCCTTCAGCGTGCAAATCCTAACAAGAGTAAGACAAGATGGCAACCCTTCCCATAACAAATCCGGAGGTGCCACCCACACGCCAAACAGGCCTTTGTCAGTTTCTCAACTTGAAAGAAGAAAACATTCGATTTATCTTATTGGCAGTGCTTCTCTTCCTGTACTTAGCACTGGGAGCTTTCATCTTCCAGGCAGTGGAGGAGACAGCAGAGAGGAAGATCCGTGATGACTTTGTCACTTTGTATGATCAATTCATTCGCAACCTCACAGGTCTTCATTCCCTCACGTTCGGGTTTGATTTGGAGAATAGTACGAGTAGTGGCTCTGATTCGAGTGGATACTTCACCGGAACGGAGCAGGATGTTGGTGGGACTTTTACTGACAATTTTACTAAATCTACTGATAATTTTATTATTAGTGCTAAAAATAGGAGTAGAGAAGGCAGCACCACTCCGCAGTGGAATTCCAATAAAGTGCTGCCTTCCTCATCGTCTTCATCACCTGTAGACAAGTCAACAAGTAGCTTGTACTCTTCCGATCCGTATTACTCCAGACAGCCTCCTTCCATCGATAATTTGCACGAGCTGTTGTTCGCCTACGGCAATGCTACTCAAGCCGGTGTGATATGGAAAAGAAGGAGATGGGACTATATCGGAAGCTTCCACTTTACCTGGACAATTGTATCCACTATTGGTAAGATTTTTTTATGAGTCTTGCACTCACCTTTCAATTCACTGAATTCGCCAATTTCACACACTCTGACTCCTTGTCCCTTCCCATCTCCCATATTTGCAAAGATCTTAGCAAAGCTCCTCTTTTTTTCCGAAGGGAAGAGTGGCATTTTGTTTGCTTAAGTTTTCAAGCATTAAATATTCATTTCAAAGTTTCACACAGGGAATACAGCAATTTGTCCAGGTACAGACAAACAATTGGTCTCAGCTGTGTGCTTGCAACCGTGTCACATTTATTTTCCTTTTCGCAAAAAACGAACAGCTAAAAAAGCAGAAAGGAAATGATGCTTTTTACGTGGAAGATGCAAAAGTTTATTTTTCCTATGCTTTTGTGCTGATGTGCTCTCTGAAAAAAGGAAAACTGGCTAAGATAAACTTCTTGGAGTGCCTTCCTTCTCCTACATTTTCTCTTGTGTACTTTCCCTAAAAATATTTTCCAATAGAGCATAGCCGAAAAAAAAGCAACGGGGAACATCCACCTTGACTGTGAATAATATGCATTCATGAAAAGAACATAAAAGAGATGCATAGGTAATTTGACCTTCTACACTGTTAGGATTAATAATGGATGGAGGAGCATTTTTCTCAAGCAAAGAATTATTCATGAGAAAAAGGGTTATTTTCCTTAATTTATTTGCTTTTCCTTCCGTACTTTTGAAAAAGAGAGAAACTTGTTTGGCAGCATTACCAGGTTGATCAATGCAAGGACCTGTTCTCATTCATCTCTGTGGCTGACGTTGCTGCTATTTCCAGACTTCGCCGTATTTGTATAGGAAACATATCATCTGAGTAACATGGCATACAGTAGTAGCAAATTTCGCGATACAAGATTGTATCTATTTTTACTATTTTGCAGAATTCACTCATGTGAGCTCTTCCACTAAAATGGTAATGTGCATATTTCTAACGTAAGACAAAAACAGGATTGTCTGATTCTAAAACTTCCCGAGAATGATTAGAAATAGTGCTATTATCATTATGTGAAAACAATTGGCATATGGCAGGCATATTTGTATCAGTTTCTCAGAACAAGTTATATACTAAACACTCCAAAGTCTGCAAAAGGCAGAGGAGGACAGGCGAATGAATAAGAATAGAGCCAATTTCAGCTAGCGGAACTGATCAAGTGTGAAAATAGATTTTAGAGTAGAATATGACTACAGCCGCCAGTTTGTCTATTGCATTATGGCCCACTTGGTAGTCTTGCAAGTAATTTACCTGAAATGCACGCGGTTCTCCTGACGCATCTTGCTACCAGGATTGGAAACCAGGCTGCTAAACTGACACTGGTTTCCCCCACTCTAAATGACAGGAAGTTAAAGGAACAGAGTTGTATTTAGACGCACAAACCGCAGAAGTGGAAAGCTCTTGCTTTTCCTTTTATTGAGCTGACAGAAGTCTGAGCTTTTATATACATAAGGAAGTCTATATCTACAATTACGCGCAATACATTTTTATTATAGTTGTAAAATAAATAATATATGCTTTGTAGGCTCTAAAATTCTCTTTGCACGTGCACGTGTACGATACATGAATATGATTATGGAGTATGTGAAATGTGCCTGCTGTAATAGAAATAGCTCGTCGTCATCTCATCGTCAGTAATATATCATTTACTACCCAGTTTATGGTAATTTTAACCACAGGAAAGAGTACTACCCCAACCCCCGCACAGAGATGTAAAATGAGATCGAAAAACTGAGAGCATGACATGGCGATGATGAAAAACTATTCTTAACTTAGATTATTAGGTGCCCTGTCGACTATTCCTGAAAATAGTATTCTCTTTTTTTAATGATGCAGAGAATACGATTATTACGGATATTAAACTGCTGGGTATAAATTTAGTCGTAATGTTGGAGCTTAGACATGCATTTTTAAAAAATAGAGTATTGCGCCCATTCGCATATGCGTAAAATTGACATTAGCATCACTGCCAAAAAGACTCCCCCTCGTTTTTCTCTGAACTCAGTTTCTCCTCTTCTGGTTCATCTTGTAAATTTGGATGAAGTGAATGAATACGGAATACGCGTCAGATAATTTTATGATTCATCGCATCGTCTTCTCCAAAAAGTTTCCCGTGTTTTTCTGCAGAACGGTCGAAGTGGTTTATTATTATTAGACAGGAATATATGGCAAAGAGCAAGCAACCAGAGTGTAGTGTTATGAGGAGAATGACATGGTATTGCTTTTTTGCCATATTTCACCCATCCACTTTTACTTACAGCAGTCTCATCATTATTACTGCACATTCACTCTGCCACAACCAAATATATTACACCCGCTTTAGTAACGCCATCGAGTTATATGAGGTATAACGCTCTATGAAGCTGCTTACGCATCATATTGTAAGGGAAAGTACTTTCTATTTAAAAAATGGCTTTTACATATACAATTTACAGTTATTGTAGCTTAACTTTGGCGTTAACCGTTCACTAATGCCTTTTTATCCTCATTTTTACAAAAAATTCACTTTTGCATTTACACATTTCAACCAACATCCCCTTTCAAAGAGAAATATACGGATGGCTTAAGAACCATTATTGAGATTAACCTGTTCAATCCTCTTTCCCAACCGCAGTATTTCTCCAAAGCAAATAGTTTTGGGGAGAGGTAACCTGTTTCACAACCGCAATGCAAAAGGGAGTAGAACGCTGTGTCGATGGCACCGTAATGGAATAATGGTATACGATACTTTGCATACTTTTTTCATGGGTCCGTAGAGACCGGAGAAAATTGATTGTAGCTATAAACATGAACACACAAGCACTTATATTTGAGCAAAGAGGAAGACATTGTTGGAGGGTGAGTGGGGAACAAGGAGAAAGGAGAGACGCCAAAGCTAAAAGGCTGTGCATATGATCGCCTGATCATCTTCAGCATCATACATACTCTCTGCTTTTATGAGATGTGCCAACTTTTACTAGCTACTTCCGTCCTTCTCGTGCAACATCTTTCTCCCGCATCCAAATGGCAGGGGAGGACGGAGGACGAAGGAAATGCTTTTCCTTATAATGCTATTAAACTCGTGGTAGAGTATGCTTTGAGCAGGAATACAAAACTTCACTGCCAGGTGGATAGGTGGATGGTGACTGTGGTATTCTTTGAGACTAACAAAGAGACAAAAAAAGCACCTTTTGTGGGAAAACACTGCTTGGAACGAACTAACTGAATGTGTCAACGATAATGAGGCAGTTTGAAAATATTCACTTCACCTTATTCGGAGGAAACCGTTCGATAGATGAACTGGTATCTTTCCACTTACATAACACGCATTCCCATTCCAGCATTTCCATTAATATTCCAAAAACACTGCTCACGAACGAATAGGTAAAGGGCACAAGGGGAATGGAGAATGTGAAATCTTGTTAGATCAGAGACGTAATGCGCTAAGGTTAATTACGCAGAATACGTTATCAGCTAAAACAGTAGCCGTTAGGAGAGTACGGATTGGAGAAAGCAACAAGCAAGAATGCCTGATAGGATTTTCTTCGCTCGAATATTTGGAGTTTCACCGTACCTATACCACGATTCCGTTATTAGAAATGTAAATGGAAGGGGTTAATGGTGGGATACGGGGCAATGCAGAAAAATTGGATCGTAGGAGTAGAACGAGACGGAATAAGGGCTTCGATTAGTTTGCCATTATTTTATTACGTCCTTTCCTGTAAAAAGGGTTTGAAGGAGACATTTTGGGACACTATAAAACATGTCTACGTCCCGTTTTTTAGGTGATAGCCACGATTTTTCATGCATGTTGTTGAGAATCTTCCTTGGAGGATTGGGCACTGATAATTGAACCATGTCATTTTATCATTTCATTAAGCCCATTATTATATCCTGTCATTTCTCCCACTTACCAACGTCATCATCAATGTGGTGGGATATAGTGGATGCGGCGGCTAAAAATTTTATTGCCCTTTTGGAATTCTTTTCGTTATCTTCCACAATGACCTGTAGTGTAGTGAGCACTGCTTTTATCTTATTCCTTTTTCCTTCTAAAGTACAATAATAAACTAGGTAATATATATGAATCATATTGCATGTGATGAGCGATAACAGGGATTACATATATGAGCATATGCTGATAGTTACATTCAATATAACCCCATCACTTACCTATGGCATTGTATTATTAGGTTTGCTTTACTTTGGCCATAAAAACGAGTTTCGGGGAAAGGGCTAGAGAAAAATAAAATGCCATGATTCAAGCTGAAGACAATTCCGTGAAAGTACCGAACCGACATACACACATCATTGTGATGTTGTTTACTTTTACTCGCTTTAGTAAATTGTACGCATTCGATACTTGTCTGAAAAGCCTAGTTTAAACAGAGAAAGCATAGTTGCCTCAGTTTTGCTGCTAGTGTCAGGTCACGTCGCACTGCACGGCCGTGTGAACTAGCACACTCGTCAGGGAAAGCACCGAGCATTTTCCAGCTTTTTATTGTGCTTTCTTTTTGAACGAGGGCCGTTCCCATGTTATGAAAACTGCAACGTGACAATGAGGAATCAGGATAATGATGGAGGATCATAGCATTAGACCGTGCTTGTGTTTACATCTTCAATACAATGTGATGATAATGATGTGCATATCAGTTTTCTCATATAAGCACATACCTAATTCTAACTACGTGTGGTGAAAAAGGAGTGAGTGAAAGTGCTCCCATTACTTTAGGGGGCTATATTCTCTAAGTAAATTGCAAGTAAACTGGATTAATGTGCTCATTCAGACTTTCATTCCTGTTTTATACGGAGCATTTTTATGCCTTCTGCTCTTAAGAACAGCAGTTCATTATATGTGAAGAAAGCAGAGCTAAAGCTGTGCTGGCTCCTACTGGAGCGGTACCACTCTCTGCGTAGGTCCGACCCCACACATACTGCATAATAAAATACGTTTATGATTCCCCGCCAATCTTGTTTTCACCTATTCGTATATCATGTGAGGCGAAGCGAGAAGCTGGAGAGAGAGAGAGAGAGAGAGACGGCTTTTGTTCTTTTCCATTAATATTAAACTAAGTAATATTATCATTGTGTATGTATCTGCATACATGTATTGGTAGACTTTGGGCAGTTTTAGCTTCAAAAAGAATAAGCTTGGATTGGAAGGTTCATTTCGATGAGCATTGTCACCACCGTCATCACCAGATTATAACTTTGATACTTATTTCTTCCCAGCTAGAGGAAAGTTATTTGAGAAAAGCAGCAAAGAAAGGGGGTGCTTATTCACTATTTAATCGAAGAGCTGAAGCAGATGTCGGCAAATAAAATGGGGGCACTTTATTATCCCGGGTTTCTGGTGTCTGGTCATATAGAGTAAATGTTGCGAGCGCTGGAGTGCTTGGCTGTGATGCAATGATACTAGTCGACATAAGTTCTGTTCACGATATAAATGATCATGTCAATGAAATGAAAGATGGTTAAGTGGGACTGGAGTTGCTAGAGCATCATATCACATCACAGCAAGGCTACGACGACAGTGTAAAAGCGACCTGTTGTGAGCCTGCTAAGCTTTCAGATGAACAGCAGTTTCTATATTGGATCGCTCAGCTATCTAGAAGCAAAAAAATAAGTGCGGCAGTATCTAAATTCGAAGCAATACTTCGAACCCAGTTTGCTCGGATTCATTAGCGCTAATCCTTGAAAACTACCAGAGGTGTTATTTATATATAATGCTTCCAAGTTCCATTAACAGTTAAAGTGCTTCTTTGTACGTCCATATTTTGCGCATTCTACAATACCTCGTGAAGGTTATTAAAGATTTTGTATGCACCACATGTGACACTGCCATGATATTATATTATTTGAGTATTATTAGTAGAAAAAAGTAATACCTAATCGGTATACGCTTTTCAGTAGAAAATTGCACGTGTAGAGAACATGATTTTGCCTTACGCAATCATCTAATATGCACGGTTTTATAGTTGGTTTTACATCTGTATGTGAAACTCTTAGGAAGAAGAAAGCACATGGTCGTACATGCCTACATGCCAAATTATTACTCAAGTTTAAAGGAAATGAAACTGCTGAGAACATACTTTCAAATTACTTACTGATTCGAGAAGTTTTAGAAAGTTTCTAATTGTTGGTACAACCTCCTATATGACTTGTTACCGGAAGTTTATCAAGATGGAGTAACTCAACTTCTGGTAATAAGTTGGTCGTAACTCGTAATACGTAGCAAAAATTAAATTATAAGTCACTTACCATACATCTTTATTAATAGATTAAAACTTTCCAGTAGTAGCAAAGATTCTCCATTTTCGCTTTATAAATCTGATTTTGTTAATTAAAATAGGATTTTCGGAATAATTTAGATATGCATTTGTTCGCAAGTAAAAATGTACATGCAAATGTACCTTCCCAATAAATCTATGCTGAGATTATTTTCGAGATGTGTTAGCTTATGGGGTACTCCGAGACGTTTGTGAATCTGGCATGATTCGGTGAATGATCACCATTGTTTTACGTTGAATGTAACCTATGTAAGGTACCTAATATAGCATGTACTGAAGACTATGAACGTTGAACTTTCCTAACGTTTCCTTCAGCTGAATTAACATGTAGCAAAATGAATGAGAGAGAAATCAATTTACTTGCCAAGTGCGAAATAAGATTGGGACCACGGTTCAGTTGTTGGAGCACAGGTACATAATACAAATTTGCTTTATTGGAAAACTGGAAATTCAAACCACGAGAGAAAAGGAAAATCTACAAAGTGAATTTATTAGAAAGTGTACACATGTTTGAGCACGTACGTGCACAGAGTAAAGAGACTACAACACAATATCTCAGGTTAATGTGTATGGCGGTTTAGTAAATGGCAGTAAAAGAGCTGTCGGGGCCTGCATTCAATCCATACCTTTGTGGTAGCGTAGCGGGGCACAATGTAGATAATAATAGTAGTGCTCTAGCATCATCACCATGAAATCAGCAGTAGTATGGAAACATGAGAATTGTTGGAAGTTGGAACCATGGGATAACCCTCCATGGATTTTTCTTGTAAATTTTTGTTTTTGCATCATCTCATCTTACTCCTACTTCCTGTAACAAACAGGACAAAGGACAGATAAACGAAGCACTGAAGCAGATTTAGTCGCATTAATGACGTTGATTTTTAAAAGTAAATTCTGCCTGCCTGTAAATTACGTGTACAGTGAGGGTAAAAAAACTAGCAGTTGTCTTCATTTACGCAGCAGCGATACACTCCTCCTCCTTTTTTTTGAGGAAAAAAAAGTTTATCCTGCCTTGAAACTGAAAGCAGTGATTGCAGTTTTTGGCTTTACAGATTTAAACGTTCTAATGGCCACAGGAAGTTCTATTTTCCTAGATTTCTGAGGCAATACCACTCTTGTAGCCGAGCTAGAGCTGTAGTGCCGCCACCCACGAAGAAGGCCTTAATGGCATGACTAGCAGAATTTTCAATTTAAGCTATGGAACTCTGGAGTAATGTGTCGTTGCACTCGGCTATATGGGAGATCCCTAATAAATACAGCGCATTGCCCTAGTATGCATGTACATGAAATGTGAATTTAGGTTTATTTTCCTGGCGTTATTATTATATTCTCGAAAGTTTATTAGTTTTTTTTACTGCGCTACAACTGCTTTTAGCCTGAGTTAATATTAATTCTGTAGTGGAAGCAAGCTGTTTGCTTTTCATGAGATTCTTTCCTTCAGAGTCTTCCAGCGGTTTAAATTTAGAACATTAAAACAAAACAACGTGAGATAGTTTAGAAGTAAGGCTTCCAGCATAATAATAATGGAAAACTGGAGAACTACGTGAAACATCATGAATATTTTCAATATATTATTACACAGTAGTAGTTAACTACACAAAATCTACAATCTTTTTAGCAATCAGCTTCTGTCCAGGTAACTTTTGGTCGATACAATTTCCCCCAAATGACAAGGAAAATCCAAAATCCTTTCTTTACCCGAAATTTAGAAACCAATCACATCGCAGACCATAAAATAAATGTAATTTTAGAGGAGATAGGAAAACAGCGAACATACATAGGTAGGTATTTTTATTTTGTATATCGTGTGCTATTGTGCCTTGAATTTACGAGTTCGTGTTTTAGTATTCCTGTAATATTTTATAAATATAAATACCTAAGCAGTTGTAAAGTATGCGTCTTGAAAAGAAAAAGGAAATGAGCTCTTAGCCGCAATTTCTGTTGCACGTTGTACGGAATGATTTTGTCTTCTGGTAATTAGTAGGGTGTAAGAATACTATCAGATTACTACAATGTTTGCAGAAAAGTTACAATCTTTGAACATTAAGCTTTATTTGATGAAACTTGCTTCCAGCGAGCAATACTAAACTGCTGTGTTGTACTGCAAAAAAAATAATTAGGAAGGAAAAGAAACATTAGCGTTAAAGCGGATTGACTGAAAAATATTTTGCTACTTATTACGATTAGAGTGACTATAGGACTTGACAGTTTTCTTAAAATAGCACAGCGACAAAAAGTGTTCGTATTTCGGGGGGGAAATTAAGAAGGCGGAAGTCGTAAAGCCGTATATTTCTTTTCCGTTCTTTCTCAGTTGTACAAAACAAACTTTAATAGCAGTTGTAAATATCTTTAATAAATATGAGAAAAGAAAAACTCAACGAGTCAACGTGAAAGCTTCGAGTAAACGTAAGTATTACCCTAAGCAAAAAGGCGATCTGTGTGTATGTCGTGTTATTGTGAATGAACAAAGGAAAGCCGAAAGCCTTAACAGGAACGGAAACTGTTATATGGGGAGTAATGTTGTTTGCAGCACCAGTTAATAAAAGGCGACAAAGCTTTTGTATTTTCTTTCTCCGTCATGTCATTATTATCCTCATCACCATCAGCCTTATGAAACTGTCCCCATAAATCTTTTTGTAAATTTCATTTGCAATTGCTGAGAAATATGGAACGTTGCTTTTTTGTCCTCTTCCAACATGAAAGCACATCACATCAATGATCATAGAAAATGGAGAAGCTACTTTTTAAACTTTTCGTTTTTTACAAGTGTCTCTCAAAAAGGATAACATGCACTATGTTAGTAGTCAACTTAATACTGCTTTAATGCATCATAGCAATCTGCTCCAACTGCACTTTCCTGGGGTTACAAAATAACATGAAATGGAATACGCGTTATATCTTTAGTTAAGGCTTAAAAATGGTTCGTAGCTGACACAGGCTTAAAACTATATGTACATATCAGGGTTTTTAGATTTAAAAGACTATCGGAAGACTATTGCCCTTTAGCCTTTGATATATGTCTCGACCCCCGCTAAAACACAATACTAAATGGTAAATGGACTAGTACACTTTTACTTCAAGATTACGTAGTATATACCTATACGTACCTACACTACTTCCATACTTGCACTCTGAAATTTGTATAAAAATATATATATCACATCGCAATGCAATTAACAAAGGAGTTACAAAAGGCAAAAATTCCAGGATTTAACTCATTTTGTGTACCCTGAAAACTGCTTTCCCCCAGGTTAACAGTCTCATGAAGTTAGGACTCCTAACTTAGGAGTCGGGTTTGGCTGACAAGTCCACAATAAGTATTTTCTAGTAATTACAATTTACGAAACGAATAATAAGGTTGGAAAATGGAAGTGAAAACCGAGTAAAATATATGACAATTGAAGTGGCGAACTACGGTAAAATCAATTTGCACCGCTAGCAAAAAAGGTGATGAATTGGCGATAGCAGTGTGTGAATCCAAAACCAATACTATTTAGTGATCCAACCACCATAGTCATATCTATAATTTTGTATGCGCATAGGGAAATAATACACGAAACGGAAATGCTAACGGCCTTTTTTCTATATTTGTTTGTGCTGACAGGATATGGTGCAACAACTCCAACGACGACCTTAGGAAAACTAATTGTAATTCCTTATGGATTTTTTGGTTGTGCTGGAGGCCTTCTTTTCTTCAACCTATTTCTGGAAAGAATTATAACCTTTCTTGCCGCATGTATGAGAACTTATCGCATACAACGACAGAAACGGAGACCATTTATTTACGGAGGAGCGGGGGAAACTGGGGTATGGAGCAGTGGTGGTGGTGGTGGGACTGGAGCCAAAGGGACCACAACTGGCAATTCTGGACCAGGAGCTACTGCATGCAGAGGCACGTCTCCAGCTCATTCTTCCACTGGGGAAGGATCCGTCATCGATGAGCCAGACTGGAAACCTTCTGTTTATTGGGTTATGCTCTGCCTTTTTGTCATGTCCGCTATCGTGATATTCGGCTCCGCCTATATGTGGCAACATATGGAGGGCTGGACATTTTGGGACAGCGTCTACTTCAGTTTTGTTTCATACGCTACAATCGGCTTCGGGGATCTAGTCTCCCTCCAGGAAAAGTTTTATGGACCTTTGGAAGTGCTGTATAAGCTAATAGCATTTATTATTATGATCTTTGGCTGCTGTTGTATCTATTCGCTTCTGAATGTGACATCTATTGTGATAAAGCAAGTGCTGAACTGGCTCATTCAGAAAATTCACTATTGTGAGTGCTGCCGCTGCTGCTGTATTTACTGTCAGTGTTCTG
This sequence comes from Acrocyrtus sp. NNG-2020, assembly GCA_027744115.1. Lineage (NCBI taxonomy): Eukaryota > Metazoa > Arthropoda > Collembola > Entomobryomorpha > Entomobryidae > Acrocyrtus > Acrocyrtus sp. NNG-2020. The sequence continues at coordinate 5,291 of JAHZND010004911.1, read as the reverse complement.
CCGCCACCATGAGGAGAAAGTTCAGCACGAAGAGAAGACGAAATCCAAGAAGAAAGCAGCAGAGGGCTGGGGCGGATGTCACATCCCAGTCAAATCGTTCCAGTTTCCCTATTGCAATTTTAAAAGTAGGCTCTCACGCTCAATCCGTTCGAACATTCAGTGATAGTTCTGCAAACGGTCAAGATGATCACATTAGAGATGATGACTCCTTGGACGGTTCGCCACGCACGAACCGAGCTAAAAGTTGTGGTGGTCGCAGTGGAATTTATTTTGATTTGGATGAAAGACGCTGCTCCGGAGAAAACATGATCAGCATCCGGGGCGAATTGAGTAATAAAGTGAGTCTAGCTGTGATGCAAAAGAGACTTTATGAAACTGCGCAGATGAGTAGGAATATGGGGACTTATGACACCAGCTTCTCGGCCACATCTGTAGGACCTTTGGCAATTGTAACTGAAAAACTGGGTGACAATCATGGGTGAATGTGTAAATTCAGTCAGTTCATAAAAGCAACTTTGTGAAAGTTATAAAGTACCTACCTACCTTACATCTGTAGGACCTTTGGCAATTGTAACTGAAAAACTGGGTGACAATCATGGGTGAATGTGTAAATTCAGTCAGTTCATAAAAGCAACTTTGTGAAAGTTATAAAGTACCTACCTAGTAGTACCTACCTAGGTATATCAACAGAAACTGACGGGTGTGTACCAATGAAATACGTATTACGTAAATTTCTGGGTTCTCTGCCATTTTCAACCTATGATATGAGTTTTCATGTTATCGCAAATGAGTGACTGAAGGACTAAAGAGGACTACTAATCGACTTCAAGCCATTGCTATGACTTGTGGTGTTGTGGTTGTGATGATGCTCTTAATCCCACAGGAAAAGTATTGAATATCACATCACCCCTCGCAATGAAGTGGCCTCGTTCCCTAGAAAATTTGAGGAATTGATCAGAATTGATCCAAAACTTTTCTACCAAACGGAAATCTGGAAGGGCATCAATTCATCCGATTCATCGTCTTAGCTGCTGATTTGAAAGTGTAGTGCAAGCCAGCTCAATTCTCCATTGTGTTGGCAGCAACCGTTTTTCGAGAGGCCCACCCAAAAACCGATTTATTGGCGATCCTACGGTATACAGTGTATGTGTATGTAAAAGAAATAAAATGCAGTTTTGATTGCAAAGTTTCCTGCAACAAGCTGGTCCCGTCCTATAAGAATTTGGACGTTTTCAGGAAGCATTTTGTTTAATTCCTGGCATATCTATTTTATTTTTAATTTAAAATGCAGTTTTGATTGCAAAGTTTCCTGCAACAAGCTGGTCCCGTCCTATAAGAATTTGGACGTTTTCAGGAAGCATTTTGTTTAATTCCTGGCATATCTATATTTAATTTCAATACACAGCTCTCTCTCTATCTTGAAAAAAGAACAAACAATTACCAAAGCAGACATAGAATGAAAAATAGCTTACCTAATAAATGATGATATGTATACAGATGTGAAGTACGGTATATTCTGGATTCTCCAGGTTCCACAGGAAACTGTTTTACGAATTATACTTCGCCATATAAGAAACGAAATCTTTTGTGGATTATTAATGCAGAAATATATGAATAGTTAATGAACCAAAATATAAATACTAACGACACATATTTCAACGGACAAATGAAAAGCAAATGCGAATTATAATGAGTGCGAGATGAATATATGACATATATATTTACTACCTACATATACCTATATAAAATATAATGTACATGTTATATTTATATATTACTTAATCTTTAACATATTTACACGTTTGTCAGTTGTTGCATAATTTAATTATGATATCAATAATGATAAATTTAAATTGCTTCTTGTAAAGGAGAACTTCGAAGAAGATAACAAGTATAATAAGTATTGTAATTGTAGGCAGGTATTGTAAAGATTACTATACATGATCCGCAGATAGCGAAAATCTAAATGTGAACTTTACACTCATTTCGGTCTATATTCTATATTGTAGAACGATAAAGAGTCATGATACCTAATTATAATCAATATGGAATACTATCCCATCCTCTGAGTTTGAAAGAGCCCGATTTAGCACTGATGTGATTTTAGTGGCAGAAGAAGTGAGCTCTTGCAATACAAATTGGGTTCCTTAAGATTTGCACAGAAGTTCTGATAATTTTGCATTTAAAAGTTTTAAAAATAAATTGAGAAAGGTGTACATAAATTAAAAAAAATTGAAAGATATGTATACCATATGTACCTAGCTAAATTTTTGTTATATTATGCAATGAAAATTAAATTAAAACAAATGATGGATGTAATTAGAGGTTATGTGGGTAATTAAAAAAACTAAGGAAAATCTATGGACAGACTCTTATTTTACAAAACATGTTCATAAAAAATTAAAAATATTTCAGTTGAAGGTGCAACAAAAGCATAACTCCTTTTTATTGTTACGCACTTTGATTAGNTAATTAGAGGTTATGTGGGTAATTAAAAAAACTAAGGAAAATCTATGGACAGACTCTTATTTTACAAAACATGTTCATAAAAAATTAAAAATATTTCAGTTGAAGGTGCAACAAAAGCATAACTCCTTTTTATTGTTACGCACTTTGATTAGGTGTGTACCTATTTATTTAGGTGTTTTAAGTTTTATATGCACATAAATCCAGGTTTCCAAACAAAAATACTTAAAGTGACTCATCAAAAGTGGCATTTATATTACTGTCATTACTACCATGGATCAATGATCACCTTTTATATTGTAATCATTTTCATAATTCATTTTAATTTTAAGAGGAGTAATAATTATAGGGTTTATCCAGTACTAGGTCATGGGGTTTTACTGTGTAACGCATAATTGGGCTATCGCCATTATATTATACATATTATACATATTATTGTTACTATTACTTAATGATTGCTAATGATGTTTTTAAAAAAATTCTTTACAAAACTGAAATGAAACCAAATTAAGTGTCAAATACACAAACGCAGGGCTAAGTGCAACATGCATAGCATAGGTAAATGAACGCATTGCTGTAAACTGTTAAAAAAATAGTTCGAATTATCCATTTATCAGGTGTGCTAATTAAATATACAACAAGAATTATCATGGCTATTATGAGAATGAGATTACTGAAACTGAAAGAGCCCCACCGAGTGCTCTCCTTGCTCAGCAAGCCCAATGCCAATCCCACGTACAGGCAAAGAAGAAGCATTCTGCTCTGCACATCACCGTTTGTTCCCAAATCCCAGCAACAGAGAAATAAGAAACATCAAACATGTTTCATTCCAAGTTACATAATTCCAGCAATGCAACGGAGGGACCACATAGATATGGCATTGAATAAAACTTATGGAACACATACGAGGCTCTGTGGCCTAATGGACATGGCGTCGGACTTCGGATCCGAAGATTGTGGGTTCGAGTCCCATCAGAGTCAAAATATTTTTGCTCAACTCGAAGATTTTTTATAGCATTGCCAACCAACTCACCCTAACTTGTACAAGTGAAAAAATACTTTCATTTACTGTAATGCAAAAGTCATCTTACCCTAAATAGTACTTCTTTAGCTATTAAATTTAAATAGTCGAACAACCCCAGTCACAAACAATGGGTGAAAGAAAGCATTTTATCCGATTTTATTGCAATGAGTGTGATTGATATGTGTATCATGGGTGGGTACTATGCAAGTGTATGTAATTAATCCTGAAATTAATAGGCCGTAGAAATCACTTTACACGAAGTTAGAGGTGACAAGTTCTAAAGAAAATTATGCAGCATTTGAATCGGTACAGCTACTGTTAGAATAGTATAGGTAAGTGTCATACTTAACGCTTCGGCAGATGCTAAACCACAGTCAGCATGAAAATAAAAGCATAGGTAGTAGTGTAGGTAATACTTATACCTACCTCGCATACTCGTGATATCGTGATATAAGAAGGCAGAAATTTAATTTTTACGTTTCAGGTTCATTTTTTAAAGTATATATACAACAGGAATATAAAAAAATGTTTAAAAATTGTTCATTACTTTAGTGTACCGCTAACTTAAAAAACACTCGATCTTCTTTGTTTGTTATAATAGTAATTCAGAACAGATCGATTGTAAGTAAATGAGACCACACAATCGCACATACCAAAAACATAAATTAATTTTTTACTTGATACGGTAGAGCATTTTCCGTTGCAGACGATACTGGAGCTCTCCTCTTCTGGTCATAGTGACAATTACTTTACGAATGGCCTTCTCATCATATTTCTACAGTTATCGAGAAAATAAATATGCAGTTAGCGTTTTGAATTTTGTTGTAGTATATTCTGCTCGATCCTGACATATATTAAGCAAGTAGGTACACATTACACATGGTTTACCTGTCTCATAAAATCTCTGCATAATTGTGTGCTCAGATACTTGAGTGCCAATAGCCATGCGACGCTTCAAATTAGATTCAATTCGAGTTAGTAATTCTTGGTCTTCCTGAGTAGTAAACCCTTCCACTCCTGTACATTAGGTTATTATTACAAGTCACAAGTCAGTTTTAAACATTTTCATTTTTAACATTATTTGGTTTGAGCTGTTGCTTTAAAAAAGCTAGAAAACTCGGATCGCTTTCAATCGATTGAAAGCGATCCGAGTTTTCTACTACGATTGCAATCGTTGTAGTAGATATCAGATGCCATGCTTGTCATGTATATCTTTTTACTTTTTAGTAAATCAATTTCAGTAATCAACTCAACCTGTTAGATTTCCTGTGCTTCAACCAACACAAAATTTGTAACTTAATTAATGTATCATGTTTTGTACGATAATATGAATGAGTCGAGTCGTATTATATGTCATTGAAATACATCGCTTAACACTTAAAGTTTGACATATAGGTAGGTAGGCAAGCGCCTGATGTAAGCTTACCTTACAGTAATCGGAATGGGATTTCGACGATCAGCTTCTAATTCTGCCTCCCTGTTACCACTTCTCATTAGGACATATTTATTTAAAAGCTTCTCGCTTGCTTCGGGTGTCAACCGTGGCCCACACGCTCTATACAAAGGTACATACGTAGCATAAATCAGTGTTATATACCATGCGTTTTTTATTTCGGGGCTGTATAAGAATCTTCAATAACTCTGTAACCGTCGACCTTCCTATTGCAACCCGTATGTCAAAAAATAGCAAACAAAACTAAATTTTGTTGAGGTCTAGTGCTGGGAGTTAAAATTTATCCTAGTGATGCTGAGCGACGAATTTTTAAAAATGGTTACGAAGCAACATGGCTTGTTCTTATTA